>JAADVD010000191.1:0-54947 GCA_023334535.1 Pythium vanterpoolii | reverse complement strand
TCAACTGAACCATTCTATACGGAATTCTATCGGCCACAAGGTATATCTTCTGTACTTTCAAAATTGACATGGTATAAAAAACCGATTAGCAAAATACTTGTGGTATACAAATTGGATTTTCATCACGCGCTTTTTCATTTCCCCCAAATTGGTATAAAAGTCCCTTTTTGGAATTCGCTGGTATATTTTCCGGATATAAATTGGAAAATGGTAGAAAAAAACCATGCTCCCTTTTTTAATTCTGTGCTTGGTTTCCCCGAAATGCCATTCCCGGGACTAAACCTCGACCAAAACTTTCATTTTGGCCGTGACCTTAACGTGGCCTTAACGTGAAGACAACTTCCGCACTACTCACATAATAATATTTAAGTGAGCCGATCTTCAAGCCATTCAAAAACCGATCATGGATTCTACAAATGCATTTTAGAGAGAATTGAACACCAAAATAGTCATTTTGGCCAAGCACGGCCTGAACGTATTATACGACACAGATTTTTTCAAAATGTGCAAGCAGAGCGAGGGGGCTCCCCTAGTATCTACGAACCCAGCTGGCATAATCTGTAGCTACGTGTTGACGTCAACGAGTTGGAGTCGATGGTGTGAAAGTCGAGTACGTCAACAGCGTCATGTCCAGTGTGCGCTCGCCGTTCCATTCGCTTTTGAAATTCTCGTCAGCCTTCACGTCACTTGTTGAACGCAACACCAATACGGTGCAACACGAAGCAACTAAGATGCAGAGTATCCTGACCAAGCGAGCACTGCGTGCTGTCGCGACGACGCGCTGTATTGCGACATCGCGTCCGAAGCTCCCGCCGGCCCAGACGCTTCCCGTGGGCGACAACTATGCGCTGAAGTACATCGACATTCGCCCCACAAACAACGGTGAAAAAAAGCCCACGCTCGTACTAATCCACGGCGCGCCCGGCTCGTTCCAGGACTTCAAGTACTTAATCCCACTGCTGCAGGACAACGCACGCATCATTGGCGTCAACCTGCCGGGCAATGGCGAGTCTCAGGTGATCGACCATACCAACTATTACGACAGCATCCACGCCATGAAGGTGCATCGATCAGCGTACGACGCGCTCGTACAGTTGTGCGGCGACGATGAAGATGTGTTTGTGCTCGGCCACTCGTTTGGCGGCCACGCGACCATCAACCTCACAGCGTTCAACCACGACGAGCGCAAGCTCAACATCCGCGGGATGGCGCTAGTGGCGTCGGCTGGCTTGCGTCCGCACAGGGTGATGCAGCCGCGCACGAACGCGATCATGTGGAACATGCTGCGCTCGAGAATCTCGCTCATCGAGCACAGCGCACGCGAGCTGATTCGGCTCGTCTACGTCAAGGTCCTACGCTTCCCCGACAACGCACCGACCGAGCATTTCGTCGCCGGCATTGTGCGCTGCGCGACGACCGATTTTACTGTAATTCAGCGGCACGTCCAGCGGATCCGCGATGTCCCAGCGTTCTTTGCGTGGGCCAAGGACGACGCATTCATGGAAGAGGAGATCTTCACGGAACTGAGTCGGCAGTGCCATCCAGGGCCGCGCCTTGCGTTTGATAAAGGAGGCCACAACATCCAGAAAACAAAGGCACCTCTGCTCGCCGAAGCGCTGCTGCAGTGGACGCGGGCCGTGGTCAGCGGCAGTGCCAACGCGACCTCTCGTGACATTGCCCAATTTCCATGATAACCGGATTGTACTGATTTAGAGAAATATTGCTTCCGTCCACCAACTGCTGACGTACTTGTTATATCGGGTAGCGTTAGATAGCATGTTCTTATCCGTTGCTTTTGCGATTACGCCATCCAACACCAATGGAAAGCCGCCTCCGCCATTCCTACAGTACTCTATTCGCACCACACAATGCTGCCTCGCTCGATTGCTCGTCACACGATGCTGGCCACGACGCGTCGCAGCGGCTGGAGCGCATCGGTCGCCGCCGTCGCGTCGTCATCGTCTTCTGGTTTCTGTGCGCTTTCCACCTCATCAGCGCGTCGCCACCCAGCGCTACCGGAACCCAGCACGATCGACGTCGGCGGACTGTATTCGATCAAGTACATTGACCTGAAGCCGCCACCCACAGAGTCTGCAGTACCGACGATAGTACTGATCCACGGCGCGCCGGGTTCCCACCAAGACTACAAGTACCTCATCCCATTGCTACGGGACCAAGCGCGCGTTGTCGCGATCAACCTGCCCGGCAACGGCGGCTCGGCCGTGCTTGATACCCGTGATTACTACCAGCACATCCGCTCCGCGAACCTCGGGCACTTGGCCCAGGACGCACTCGTACAGATCTGCGGCACCGACGAGCATGTGTTTGTCGTTGGCCATTCGTTTGGCGGCCACACTACCATCAACGTGACCGCACTCAACGAAATGGAACAGATCGCCGACCGCAAGATCAACATTCGCGGCCTCGCTCTGCTTGCATCAGCGGGTCTGCGCATCCACAAAGTGCTGGAAGCCAGCAACTTGGGCTTGCTGCACCGCCTGCTCGAGTCGGACTATCGTCTGGTCGAGGCGGCCGGCTGCGTTGCGACTCGCGCATTGTACACGCGCGTATGGGGATTCCCATCTGGTGTCTCGACTGAGCAGTACGTCGCAGGTCTCGTGCGCTGTGCGAGCACGGATTTCTCGGTCATTAACGACCACGTCGCGCGGGTCGCCCACGTACCAGCGTTCTTTGCGTGGGCCAAAGACGAACCCTTTATTCAAAGCGAGATCTTTCGCGAGCTCAGTGCGGCGTGCGCCCCTGGCCCGCGCTTTGTCTTTGACAAAGGCGGCCACAACATCCAAAAGACCAAAGCCGCGTTCCTCGCGACGCAGTTGCTCGCGTGGACGCAGCGCGTCGTCAGCGGCGACACTGCCGCCATGACGCGCGAGCTCCACGAACTGCCATAGACAGTACTCTAGTTGAACCTCTGTAAGATTATACCAGTTGCAGATATTACTATACCCCCGAGATTCTGACGTGGTCACTAACGCAAGAGCCTTGCAGCCATCTGCCCATTACGTTTGTCGCGTGCGGCTAATGAGCGGCCGCGTTGCTCAGCTCCGCGCACGTGTGCGTGGTGCCGCTGCTCTACATCTCCCACTTCCACAGCCGAGAGCATTCACTGTCGCGCGCCACACCAGTTTGATTGTGCCGCATGCCACTGAACCAACGCGCCACTTTGCCGCCCTACGCTTTCTCCCCATAGCCTCACGTCGCAGTCCCCAACAGACCGACCCATCGCCACCACCACCGCTGCTGCCAGATGCCAAAACTGTGCACGTGGGCGACGACTGCACACTCGAGTACATCGACTTGCCAACTGTCACCACGGAGCTTAACGGCCAACCAACTACAACACCGACACTCGTCCTTATCCATGGGGCACCAGGCACGTACAGAGACTTTCGCCATTTGGTTCCGCTGCTCCGCCAGCACATGCCGTCGGCCCGCATCATCGGCATCAATTTGCCTGGCTTTGGTCGGTCCACTGTCGACGACACGCGGTATTTTGAGTTGCTGAACGCACAGCGCGCCGCGCAGCTGACCCTGCACGCACTCCATCAGCTTGTCGAGAGCAACGCGCGTGTGGTTCTCGTCGGCCACTCGTTTGGAGGTCACGCAGCGCTAAACATCGCTGCGCTGAACCACGCAGCGGCACCACCCCACGCACCCCTAGCGATTGTCGGACTAGTGTTGCTGGCATCGGCTGGTACGCGTCCGCACCGCGTGCTGCGTCCACGAGAGAGCGCACTGGTGATCCACGCACTGCAGTCGGCACCTCCACTTATGCGGCGCGCTCTAGCGCTGGCCCTCAAAACGTTTTACACGACGCTGCTAAAATTCCCATCCGACTTTCCCGCGAGCCATTTCGTCGCTGGCGTCCTGCGCGCCGGCACCACCGACTTTGGTATCATCCACGACCACGTCACCCTGCTGCGCGCCGCGCGTGTGCGTTCGCTCAGCGCATGGTCAAGCGACGACGAGTTCATGGAGGACGAGATCCCCACTGCGCTGGCCGCGGCCCTAGGCTCGGACAAGCGAGTGGCGTTTTGCGGCGCCGGCCACAACCTCCAGAAGACTCGCGCCGACGTGCTTGCGCGTGAGATCGCGGCATGGATACGATGCGATGAGAGCGAGAGCCGCGTGAATACTAATCCAGATGTGGAGATTCGTCCATGAGGAATGCAAAGATTAGCTACGTGGGTTGGCGATGGGTTCCACTTTGAGACGACGAGATACGAAGAAGATTGGCTATAATTGTTTTAGACAATATGTGATTGGTTAAAAATGAAGAATGATTTTTGCCTGTGTGGAATCGTTGTTCGCCTCATTCTCCAATAGACGCAATGGCGACGCGCGCCGGCTCGGACCGCGCGCCGCTTGCGGCGTCGCCCTCAACCAACACACCGGTCCTTGAGGTCGTACACGTGCGTTCGAGCGCGCTTGCTGTGCTGCCGCCGCGCTTCAGCCACAGCAGCAGCAGCAGCAATAGTAACAGCAACAGAAGCCTCCATAGCAGCGGCCGACGCCTCGCCACCAGCAGACACAGGCCGTCGCTGCGGCGTTCACAGGCGCAGGACAGCGATCCGTGCATGCTCGGCTCGTCGTTTGACGGCTGGAGCGATGACGAAGAAGACGAAACAAAAGAAAGCGATAGCCGACGCGCGGCGCCACGACCGGTCGTGCGGCGCAACCACACAGACAACACTGGAGTGTTGCTTTCTATACGCAGACAGAATGAAGTGGAGCCGACTGCCATGGTGTCCATGACGGCGCTGTCACCGCCAGTCGCGCCACTGACCATCCGCGTGCGTAAGTTTGCCTCGACATCGGCACTGGATGTGAAGAGCTCGCCAGCGATGGCCTTGCCAGAAGTGAATGAGACCACTGAAGCCAGCTCCATCTCTTCCTCCATGCCGCCATCACCACTGCCACTGCTCCTACCAGGCACAAGCATTGACTACGACCGAGTGGACGCCGAGCTGTCATCAGTCGTCGAAGAAGGCGGCGTGGTCGGCGACGAGCGAAGACGCGACCGCGACCACGACGACGAGATGCTGCGCGCCGGCCGCTTTGATGCCGAGCAGCTCTCCCCATTCGCAGCCCACGGCCGCCCCACCGACACATTGGCAGAGGCGCCTCCTCCTCAGTCTGTTGCATCTGTTGCTACTACTGCCGGCTGCACACGGTGGTTTCTCAAGTGGACGACGAACCCGCGATTCCGTCAATGGTACGGCCGCATCCTCAATTCGTACTTTGCGTTCTGGCTCGTGGTCTGCTCGCTCGTGGTCGCGCTGCTGGAGCTGCTGCTGCTGCTCACGGTCGTCATACTGGACCGCGACAAGACATCAGCACCACCACCCCACTACATCCACTGGTGCCACGCGCTCACGCGGAAGAAGTTTGGGCCAATCCACTACCTCGGGGCCGCCGCGTGCGTGGCGCTCGCGCTGCCCGTGCTCTTCCCCATCCGCGTTTTTGGGCTCTATCACAAGCGCGCCGACCGCCGCATGGTCCGGCGACCGTACCTCCATCTCTGCGAGCTCTTTGTGACTATTGAAGTTGTCTACTTGGTCTACTTTGTGATTGACGAAGGCTACCGCCTGCCCGTGACGGTCGACTGCCACCGCGATTTTGCGGCCGCCGAGATTACGTTTCTCTACGCGACGCTCGTGCTCTGGGGCGTGCTCTGGTGGCAGCTCGTGGTCTTTTGCAGATTCCTCGTGCACCTCAAACTGCAGGCCGACGCCGCCAACGACTCGACCCACACGTCGGCCTTGAGCGACTGGTTGCACGTGTCCAACCACCGCGAGATTGCGTCATCCAAAGCGCGTCGGCCGATCCAGCGCTTCAAGAAACTGCTCTACCGCGCAGCCGCACGCGGCGACACGGACGCCGTCAACGAGTTGGTCAGCGACGCGTCGCTCGCGTCGTATGGCATTGCCGACGGCGGCGACGGCGTCTGTCGGCTCTACGCCGCGGGGGGTCCCACGCTCTGGCTCTATGCGTTTGCTGTGTCATGCAAGAACCCGCTCCATATTGCAGCCAAGCGCGGCCACGTCGCGATCGTTGCGCGCCTCTTGGCGCTGGGGTTTGATGCCAACGCCCTCGACAAGGTCGCGCGCGTCAACTTTAATTTGGGACTCCTCTTCAAAATTGCGACACGGCTGCTGCTCAAGACACAAGACGGTTCGAAAGCGCTATTGCGGCCGGTGCTCTGCTCGGTGCTGCTGCCGCCGCTGCACGGCGCAGTCGCGGCCGGCCACATCAACGTCGTGCGGCTGCTGCTCGAGAGGGGTGGAGCCGACCCGAACCGCTTGCCGCGCGCATCGTTCTACCATCCGTCGGCCGTGATCCCCGCGATTTTCCTCGCCGACGACCCCGAGATCGTCAAGCTGCTGGTAGCCAAAGGCGCCAACTTTCTCCACGTCGCGACCACCACGCTCGCGGGCTTGGCGTCCAGCACGTACGCCACGGCGCTCCAGCGCAGCGCATTCACTCAGCGCTCGGCCACGACCGAGTACTTGCTCTCGTGCGGCGGCGACGTCGCGCTCACGCCGCTCCACGCAGCGGCCGCGGCCGACAACATACGGACCGTCACGCGGCTCTTGAGGCCGCGGCGACGCCATGCGGGTGACCAATCCCATCATCCTATCGACCACGTCGACGCGCGTGGCGAACGAGTCGAAGGCGTGCAGCGCCGCACGCCGCTGCACTGGGCGGCCGTCGTTGGGCGTGTGACTGCAGCAACCATCTTGCTTGATCGTGGCGCCGACCCAAACGCGCGTGACCGGTACGGTCGCACGCCGCTACACTGGGCCGCGCACAACAACCACGCGCACGTGGTCACGTTGCTGCTTGAATACGGTGCCGACGCGACCGCGGAAGACGACAGCGGCGTGCCCGTGCTCTCGTTCGCGGCCGAATCTGAAGGGGTCGAGACACTTGTGATCGCAGCGTTGGTGGAAGCCGGCGCGTCGCTCAAGCACCAACTCCCCGGCACGGGCGACACGCCGCTCCACATTGCACTGCTGCGCGAGAACCGCGCGACCGCGACGTCGCTGATCCGCTGCGGCGCCGATCTGTTGGCGTCCAACAACGACGACAAGCGCGCCGTGGACGTGACGACTTCGACGCGGCTCCTCTTTGAGCTCAAGCGCGAGGCTGGCACGCGCGACGTGATGATCTCGTACCCACACTCACACTTTGCATTCGCGCAGCGCGTGCGCGAGTACCTCGAGACACACGGCAAGCTCACGTGCTGGATGGACACGATGGATCCGTCAGGCATTGGCGGCGGCGCCGTGTGGCGCGAAGAGATTGCGCGCGGCATCCACAACTGCTCGCTCGTCGTGAGTATTGTGTGCGGCGGGTACACGACGTCCGAGTGGTGTCTCAAGGAGCTGGCGCTCGCCAAAATGATCCGCAAGCCTGTGGTCGCGTTGCTGGTCGAGCCGCCGATTTCAGCAGTCGACACTACCAGCGACAACGCGACAACAACCTATACTGAGATCTCAGCGCTCGATTCACTAGTGCCACGGGATCACCAGTTGGCGTTCCACACGTTTGTGCGCGGGACGCGGGTGCTCGAGAAGCGCGTTGAGCTGGACGTGGACGACGCGGCGCTGGACGCGGCCTGGCGCGACGTACTGCCACAGCTCAAGAACGCAATGCAGTCGCCCGAGCATGCGACTGGCCGCTGGCTCAAGAGCGAGTCGACCATGAGCAGTTTTGACGGCAGCGGCAGTGGCATCGGCAGCACTGTCAGCGGTCGCGGCGGTCGGCGACTCAATAGTCAAACCGACTCGGAGCCGGAGCGCGAGGGCGAAGGCGACGGCGAGCCGAGCAAAGACAGTGGCAGCTGCGACGAGGAGCGCAAGACCGACACCGACGAGACAACATCGTTGGCGTCGTCGCACGGTCCACCCAGTGGTGGTGGTGGTGCTGGCGGCGCTGTCTCGGTCGCTGTGTACTCGACGATCCCACAGAGCCCGTTCCTGGACCGCCTCGTGCAGGACCTAGGAAGCGAAGGCTTCCGTGCAAGGGCAGTCACTGTCTCTAGTCACGACACGGACGCGCAGCTCACGCAATCGCTCTTGACGTGCCGCGTCCTCGTCCTGGTGATCGAGAGTCTCGGCGTCGAGGCTACGCGCGAGCAGCGGCAAGAGACGGGGGCGTCGCTCGCGCAGCTGCTGCGTGTCGCGGCGAGCGTCGGGTCGCGCGTGTTCCCCGTGGTCGCGCGCGACGAGTTTTTGTCGTTTAGCAATATGTACACGCTGTCGCGGTCCGAACTGCTCTACTTTGTAGGCGGCGCCGGCGAGCGGCAGTCGACGGCAGCGCTGCTGCGGCAGTTGCGACGCGCCGTCGTCGACCGCAACGAGCCGTAAGGACGAGATGCAACGGCAGACTGGCCGTCGAGTGGATTCCATTCCATCGCGGCTTTCAAATGAAGTGTCAGCCGCAGCAGAAATAGTGCAGTGTGGTTTAATGCACGTCTTTCTTCTTGAGGTACTGGCGACTTATTGATCAGCGGCTGCGTCGTACGGGTCCGCTGCGCGTGGTGCAGCCTTCACAGCGTGTTCGCAACCCTCCACTGCGTCTTCGCGCTTGCGCCAGCACTCTCCTACTACTAAAATGACACGACCCATGAGCAGCGTATGAAACGACAGTGCTCACACCGTCTGTGGGGTCGTCATGGATGGGTGTGGTCTTGGATACTGTGCGGGGACGAGGTGCTGAGTCGCCGCCGACTGGAAAGTGACCGCATAGATCTATACGCACCAAAGCAGTCCCTTTCGTGGACGTGCAACTGGAGAGCCGTGCGGACGTGCTGTCGGCATAGGATCGCCCACATTGACGTGATGGTTCGGGTTCGGTGGCGTGTCCCTCGGGTGACGTCGTGCATTTTGCCAATTTGGACTCTCGGGTCCGGACTGACAAGCCTCTACGTGCTAATCAATGGGTCGGCATTGCTGGGACCATTTGCGGCCATGGTTAGGCACGCTGCACCACAAGAAACGTTGCGACAAATTCCTCCACTTCGGACATCCACAATATTCAGGTCCAGCACAATCCGGCATTCATGATTCACGATGTCGCTCTCGTCAAACTCTCACGCGTTCTGGATGCCTCACCTTGTATCCTGTACTCTTCACGGATGAACTCTTTTCAACGCATGTCCGCCTGGTTAGCGGTGCAGACATGCACGTTTGAACGTCTTGTCGACGCGTCCCCACCCACCCCATACATACCACACGGACGCCATCAGCGTACACGCAGCGTAGTCCTATGTCGTCACGACGCCGTCTCCTTAGCCTTGTCTGATAGTTGGGTCGGCGGGAATCCAGTCAGTACAGTACGCGGAATCCACTTCTTCCACTTGTTGCCGGCGACATCTCTTTCGTTCATGCCTTGTCTCTATTGTCGTTCCCTCAGTAGTGGTCGCGCGTCGTGTACTCCTCGGCGAGAGCGCTCGACCGCTTGACGCTTTCCCACACGCGCGCCGTATTGCTGAGCCATTCCTTGAGCGTCAGCGGCGATGCTGACATTGAGGTGATGGTGGTCGTGGTGGTCGGTCCTTTGATCGTGAACGACGGCGACGCCGGCAGCGACGCAACAAAGCGTGCCCACTCGAACGCATGCGCACGCCAGTGGTCGACGTCATGGGGCGACGCCGTGGCGTCCAGAGTCGTAAACGTCCACAGCGGAAGGTCGCCTGATGGTTCTTGACGGTAGATCCATTCCTGCGGAAGGACGTGGGCGAGCGCACGCATTGCGTTGTCACTATTCACTGATGGCGACACGTTTGAGACCGCCTCGTTCGCGACAAACAACAGCTGCGCATGGTGCTTGTCCTTGGCGACGTGGCCCCCAACGTTGGGGAGACGGCTCTGCTGCATCTTCCCATGGACCTTGCGCAGCAGCGCAACCATCTCAAGATCCACGGCCGCGTCGCCGCGCACCGGGACAATCACGTAGTGGCACACCGAGAGCAGCAACACGGCCATCTGGACCGATGCGAACTCGTGCTGCTGCTCAGGCGTCAACGCACCGTACCGTGCGGCAGCAGCAGCTGCGGCCGGCGACGCGTCAGTGCGGGCAAGCACCTCGGCAAGATGAGACGCACTAAGTAGCGGCTGCGTATCCAGCAGTACAAGACCGCCCGTGTTGGCGCGGAGCCGCGGCACTTCGCAGGCCACGGCCAGGTCCACACCCTGGGTTTCCTGGAGGCCCGCGAGCTGCGTCTCGAGACGCTGCGCGAGGAAATGTGGGTTTGTCGTGCGGTCGCGGAACGCCGCCATGGAATCGAATGTGTTTTCTGCTGCAGATGCCGACGCCGACGAGTAGGCGAGGCTCGCGAGCAGCGACAGCAGCGTGGACTTGCCGGTGCCTTCGAAACCGAGTGCACCAATAACTGTAAAGTTGGTGAGCTCAAGGCAGGACGCCAGGCGCTTTGGAATGTCGCTTGCAAACTGAAAGCTGGCCGTTATGAGTTTCGTGGCCGAGGGCGGAACGCTCACGAGCGGTGGCAGTGGCGCCGCGAGGCTCGGGCGAGGAAGCGCCGTCGGCGGCAGCGCGTGCGATCCGCCGCCAGGAGTCGACGGTTTGCGAAGCGGCGGCTGTGGTGCGTTGGTGGCTGCGACCGGAGACGGCGAGTGCGACGAGGCCGATGGTGATGAGGACGATGCCGTGTTGATGCGCAGCACACTGTTGCGGTGTTGGTGTGCGTGTGAAGACGAGGGTGGCGGTGGGGGAGAGTAGAGCGTTTTGATGGCGACGGGGGCCACCGGCAAATGTGATGGCGGGTAACTGCCGCCGCCTGATGGCAACGAAGGCCCTAGCGGTGGCGCACGGAGAATTGTGAGCGGTGGCTTGGCCAACATCGCAGCGGGTGACGGTGACTTGTCTGGTGTAGAGACCTTGGCGCGGCCCTAACGTCCACAAAACATCCAGTAAACCTCCCGTCCAGATAGAAAGAGAGAAAGTGGCAATGCCAGACGCACACGCTGGGAGATGCCGCTGCTGCGGAACGCACGCTCCGAACCACCGCCGCCACCACCATCACCGGCGACGAGCGACGCGGCGTTGACGTTGGCATTGTTGGCGTTGGCGTGGCGTGCGCCACCGCGCTGCATGAAAGAGAGAGAAAGGGAGCGACAGAACGCCAACGAGCAGCGCGTGAGACTGTGTCGGTCGCACAGCTGATACAGTAGCGCAGTGCGGACGACGCACCTTCTGCCGCTGCTTGAGCGGCGTTTGCTCGCGGTCCATCGGCGAGCGACGCGACTTGATGGAAGTGGCCGGGAATGAGGTGAATAGTACGACTGGTTTTGGAAAATACCCCACCTTGAAATGAGAAATTGAAAGTATACACAGCAGTATACGGCACAGGGTCGATATTAACATAGTTTAGTACACATGGCGATACTGCTCTCGTCGCTGGTGACGCTTGACGTCGCGCATGCTCTTGCCACCGCGTGCATGAGTCTTCTCTTGTGCCTTGTCCTGCTTCTGGCGCATGCGCCGTGCGCCACCCGCCAACGCGCTTGAGTTCGTCGAGGTTTTGCGACTGCCAAGCGCCGACGAGAATGTGTCTGACTGCGACACCTCACCCGCAAACGCGTCGATCGCCTGCATGAGCGCAGACGCAGGCGCGGTCTGGCTCTTGCTCTTCTCGGCGGCCAGTCGCGCTTGCCGCCGCGCGTGCTGTTCGGCTTCAGCTTGCTGTTCTAGCTGCCGCTCGGTCTCTTTCTTGGCCAGCAGCGCCTTGGACGATGACGACGCTGCTACTGCTGCCGCGGTTGTCGTGGATGCATTCGCGTCTATCACAAGTCCCATGTCGGAGAACGCCGCCATCATACTGTTCTTGTCTTCTTTGGAGCCGATTTGGCTGGGTTCGATTGGTTTGGCGAATGCCGACGCCGTGATATTGGCGTTTGAAAACGGGTTTCCGAAGGATGTGGCAGATGCAGACGAGGCATTCGCCCCTGTGGTAGTAGTGGCGGTGCCGCCGAAGGTGTTGCCGAGGCTCGAGACCCACGCAGAGCCGCTGGTGCCGCTCGCCGACGCCATGTTGTTTCTGGGTTGGTGGTGAATGTTGGTGTGTCAACCAACCATGCCATCTCAGCCATGAAATATTACGGAGCAAACAGTAATCTATTAATCTATTTCGCCCAGATGTACTGATTTAACGGATGTAGCCATCTGCAGGACTAGCTGTTCAACGTGCCAGTGTCAGCGAGTCCACCATGCCCGCCAGCGTCATCTCGATCGCTGTCTCGACTGCAACGTTGCGCAGCTCATCTTCGACCAGAGAGCAGAAGCACTCGTCCTGACGGCGCGCGTCCATGTAACTGGCCACCACTTCGGAAAGCGCTGTGGTTGAAACAAAGAGAAAATGTCTGTACCCAGAGAAATTATGGTCTCATGGTTCAGCTCTTCATACCTTCAGGCATGACCTCGGCCACCAACTCCACGAGCCACTCATGCAATACATCGTCGGCAACAATGTGCGAAGAAGGCTGCGATAGGCGGGAGAGATCTACGCGAGAGACCAAGTACTCGCGCACCATCGAATCCACGACAGCCTACATAGAAACCACCATCATTCATGGTGAGCTGACCCCAACTTATGCTGCGAGAAGCTGTGGGTCGGTTATTTGTCCGTCACGATAGGGTAGAGCCAACCTGAAAGACGTCGTGAACCAAACTGCCCAGTAGGTTGTGATAGATATCTTCGGAATACGTGACAAGTGCGTGTTCCCCAGTCAGGTGCTTCATCGCCCGCTATAAGCACAGGTAGGCGAATATCAGTTTGGTGAGCGGCCTCGACTGAAGGTTTCTATGTTATACCTGTGCGGCGTCTTCTCGCAGAACACTCAGCAGCGCATCCGATATAAGGGTCGGAATAATGTCTGCATACAGAAGCGAATCGAAGAGCGCTTTGGTCTGCGCGTGTAGGCACGCCAGTTGACGCGTGCGATTGCGCGTGCGGTTGCGATAAAAGCGGAATTCTTGCTACAGGATCAACACTTTTGAGTTCGCTGACTAACGCGATCGAGACATAAAACCCAGGGCATAGCGAGTCACCTGGATGACGCGCGCAGCGTTGCGTTGAACTCGCGCCATCGCCTGCAGGGAGCGGACGCGCTGGGAGCGGATCCCGTGGTCGGAGATCTTTGAGTCTGGCCAAGGTAGAAACCATGAGAAACAAAAAGAGTCCATCGGAATCTAGCTCAGTTGATCGTACCGCCTTCGTCATGCGATGAGGAACTGGAAGGGGTCGAGCGTCGACGGCTTTTGAGTTTGGTATTCCGCTAGGAATCACGACCACAAAGGACGAGGCTGTTACACTTCATGCAGTTAGACTGCGCTGCTGATTCTCCTTTACCTTTCTGGTCCGGTGCGGTTGGTGACCCTGATGGCCTGGGAGCCTATACATGTACCGGTCGTGCGGATCGCTCTCGTCTTCTTCTCGGTTGCCGTGAAAGTACCCGGTCGGAGACAGACAAACCATTGTTATAGGTGGATACGCATAGTGACTTGATGCAATCGACACGTGTCTGCCGTGCGCCACTTGATCGGCTTCATCTTCCTCCTCTCTGCTGCTTTGATTTCTGTGGCGAGTGCGATGCTTATAGTGGCGATCTAATGGCTCTAGAACAGTCGGAGTCGACTGCTTGCGTTTGTGGCGTTGGAGACGACGACCTGATTGATTGTCACGCTACCATCGTCAATGCTCGCATTCGCAGAGGAACACTCCGTAGACGCTTCACAGCAAACGCACCTCCTCCCCCGCGATGGTACTCGAGGCCGTGACGTGTCTCGTAGCGTGGATTCGACATGACACAAAAAGGAGACCAAAGGAACAAATTAAAATTAAAATTTGGCGAGTCTTTATAAAAATACACGTGAAAAGACGGCGTTAAATAGATCCTACCACGGAGCCTAGGTGGTTTCTACCGGAGCATGCTGGCCGAGAGCACGAGGTCGAGCGCTTCGTTGTGGGAGCTCAGCTGCAGCATGTAGCCCGCCATGAGCACGAGCTGTTTCTGGATCTGCTGCATCGTCGGGTTCTCCAGCAGCTTGATGGACTTGACACACAATTGCGGCGTGCGTTTGCCGACGTACTGGATGGCACTTCGATCGTGGGGCGAGTCGCCCAACGCAATCACTTGCTGGTGGGCAATGATACTCCGCTCGGCAAACAGCTCGGGCGTTGCATCGTCGGGCGTGGGACGGCAGAGCACATCCGAGAACGTCGCGATTTTCCACTCCACGGGACAACGTGGGTACATGGCTTCGTACCGACCGCGCGCAGAGATGATGGTCATGTGGTCGAGCAGCGGCAGCACACACGGTAAAAACCGCTTGCACGAGCGCTGGACCCAGCCAGGCTGGCCGTTCGTGATGATATAGCACTGGCTCGAAGTCTTGAGGCACGCCGAGAGGAATGTGGCGACGCCGTGCGCAAGGCGGTCCAGTTCTTGTGTGCTCTGAGGAATTTAAACAGAGAGAGATGAGGTCAGCATAGGTGGTGATGAGGAGATGGATACGTCTTCACGCACCTCTTTAGATAACGCAAAGCTCACGCTCTCATCGGAGAACCCGAGGATGGCAAGGTGCGTGTTGGGCAGCAGCGTGTCGTCCCAATCCAGAATAATAACTGCAATAGAGCGACACCCGTGAGTATGGGAGAGTGGTATGCCTCACACATATCTATAGAAACGTACTGGGCTCGGGCGACGCCTGGGGCTGGGCATCGTCGACGACTTCGTTGGAAGGCACAGGGTGGACCGCCATGGTAATTGTTGGTGTTGGTGTTGGTTGTTGGTGTTGGTTGTTGGCGTTGGTGTTCTTGGAGGCGTTCGCGTTGGGAACTGGGAACTGGAACCACCGGCGAGCTGACTGCTGGAAGACAAGGCGAGAGAGAAGCCGCGCAGCTTTTGGGAGATGGGCGTTTGGTGTGGTGGAAGCACAGCGATGTGCGTGCTCGGGTCCTTTTTTCCACCCCTCCATCACCGCATCGCTTTGTGATTGGCCAGATTAGACTCTGATCAGAGAACGACTTGCTGGGAAGACCCAGGTGATTAGGGCTTCAAGCAGAATGTTGGTCATTCCGAAGTGTGAAACAAATAGTCAAACACTGATCTGTTTATCGTGCAGCAAAGTATCTATAATTAGAGGTTCTTAGCAACTGTTCAAATACAATGTGAAGCGGACAAGAAGCCCGCATATATATTATAAGAGGTCCTCATAACGTACTTCAAGTTAGGTACCCCACAAGTGCCATCAACGAAAGGTTGCTTGGTCCACACCATGTTGAGTCGGAAATGGAATTTTCGTTTTTAGCCAATCGTGGTGGTTGAGAGACCGATGGTTTCTCAGCGGAATCCACACAGCGAATGTCCTCACCACACCGCATGCCTTGCCGCATCGCATCGCGCTGCACGATGAAGCGATTTGCCGCGACATGAAAATACTCAGTTATCTGCCTCTACGGATTTTTTTATGGTGGCTGCATGGTGTCTGGATCTGGGTCCGTGGTGTCGACGAACACGCTAGCGACGAAATGCGCACGACAGTTAGCTGGCTCAGCTGAGATGGTCGATTTACCACCGTCAAGTGGTTGTTTGAAGGCGGACATGACGTGGCTGAAGTGCGCAAGCAACTTGCTGGTAAGGTTGCTTCCAGGCTTGGGGTGCCTGAATGTTTGCTTGAAGCTTGCATCAAGAAACAGGCATAGGGCGGGATTGAACACAAAAGAACAGTATAGAGGTTCTTTTGTGCTGAGTTGAGCTGAGTGAACTCGTATAACTTACCGCACGTAAGGTGATCCACCTTATCTTCGGTCCTAATAACAGTATCAAAATCTTGATTTTACCCAATTAGACCGATGACGGAATCCAGACAATTCAGTCCAAGTTCGTCAATCAAAACGACAATGATCTGATTGAGGTTTAGTCCCAAGAATCGTGTTTTAGAAACCAACTTGGGACGCCTGTGAGCGGTATAAATCGCACAAGGGATGTAAGATTGGCTGCGAGCTGTCACTACGGATAATGTACGGTTCAGAGGTATTGTAGTGGTATTCAGACATGTTGAATATATGATCTGGAAGGGTGTACGTGTTCGTCGCTGCGCACGACGACCGATGTCGCCACGCGCAGGTATGGCCTGCATGCAATACGTTGAGGACGTTGAAGACGGCGACAGGAGAGTTAAAACGCCAGTGTAGAATGAATAATGTGTGCATGGGATAAGCTACTGACCGTACAGCTCATCAAAGGCATTACGCTAGCTGTCGTCTGTCTACCGTACACCGCCCCACCTCATCCGCAACTGGTGGCTTTTGCTGAACGTGGGAGGGTGCGAATCCTTTATTGTGGGGTGGTGACGGGCGAAAGAGCTTGCGCGCTCTTTAGTGGTCGAACGTCGCGCCACGCACAGTACTACGATAAGAAACATGAACTGTCATGTGGATGGCAACGTGTTGCCCCCGCGTCGCAGATTCTCCACATGTGTCTGGACGGCACGAACCATACGCCAGTCCTTTCCGTCGTGATGGGTGAGGCCATGTTTTCATCCATCTAGAAAATGTTTTGATCCAATCAAAACTGTATATCGAGGACAAAATGCATTCTGATTCGCTGAAACTTAAAATGAAAAAAGCCAGCAGCATTTCAACAGCAAACACCCAGTCTTGTCGGGAAGCTGGCTCGGCGAGGCAGTGGAACTGTTCTTGCGTTTCGCAGTGTTGTTGGCGTGGTTTTTGCAGGCGGAGAGTCTCCAGAACCGTTCTCCTCTCGTTTCTGTTCTTTTGGCGACTGCATAACCTTTCCATATTCCGATTCGATCGTCTCCATCCAGGCCATTGATTGATTGCCATGGCGTTCCTGCGACGCGTGCTCGCCGCGGTGTTCACGCTGGTGCTGACGCTCTCGCTGGTTGCTGCGGATGGCGACCTCGTACGGCGTCTCTACCAGGCCCAGCAGGACGGCGTCTCGGCGTCGCCCGTGCCGATCGCGGCCAAGGACCTCCCGCCGGCCATCACCGAGCGGCTCTCGAAATTCAACAATGTGCAGTGGGACACCATGTCGCCACTGCTCCAACGCGCGGTGATCTGGGACTCGGGCTTTGTTTTTGCGACCCCGACGCGGCTCGTGCAGATCTACACGAGCTGCGCACGCACGATGGCCGACATGCACGTCGACATTGCGGTCATCAAGACACTCGAAGCGAACCGGTCGGACTGCGAGATTCTGCGCTGCGGCATGAACAACCACTTTCTCATCGCCGACTGTCCGTACGCCAGCGTTGCGCCACTCGCGCGCTGCGCGGTGCTACCGTCTGACATGATCAATGTGCCGTCTATGGGCGGCGTTGTGTGGGCCGAAGACGCGCAGAACCCGAGCGTGCCGGACCCGGTTATCCGCGTGCACGCGCGCAAAGCCAACGGCTCGGCCACGAACCTTTACGCGATCCACCTCAGCGACGCGGTTTTCACGGGCACCGAGTCGTGTCGCATGCGCGGCGACTTTATTGTGCCGTGCCGCGACAAGCTCGACTCGGATATTGATTTGTGCATTGCGAACCCAGGCTCGACCGTCGACGCGTGGCTCCGGCTTGTCGCGCAACCGCAGCAAAAAGTGTTTTCGCTCACGGCCATTATCTGCGTCGGCATCATGGCCGGTGTCTTGCTGGGGCTCTTTGGGTTGGTGTTTTACATGCACAAGAATCGCCAGAACTTTAAAGCGTCGTACGAACCGTCGGCCGCGACCAACCTCATTTCGCTCGGCCACAAGCAGCAGTCGTCGGCACTCAACTCCATGGACATTTTCGAAGCCCACGCGCGCGCCGAAGGCGGCGGCGGCGACGACGACACGCTCTCGAACGACGCGCTGTGCACGCGGTCCGTTGTGCTGAAGCGGTTCGTGTCGGACCCGACCGTGATCACGAAACGCATTGCGTTCTCGCAGCTCAACTTTTTGCGTGTGCTGTCGAAAGGCGCGAACGGCGAAGTGTGGTTGGGCCAGTTTGAGTCGCGGTACGTCGCGATCAAGTGTTTATTGCCCACGAAGCGGCGCGACGTGCGGTCGCTCGAGCAGTTTTCAGAAGAGATCCGCCTCGCGTCCATGCTCGAGCACCCGCGCATTGTCGCGTTCTGCGGCATTGCGTGGCACTCGCTCGTGAACCTCTCGATCGTGACCGAGTACATGGAGAAGGGCGACTTGGAAATGTTTCTGGGACTGCCGGCCGCCGAGTCCCTCACGTGGCAAAAGGAAAAGCTCACGCTCGCCAAAGACATTGCCGATGCGCTGGTCTATCTGCACTCGCTCATGCCCGTGGTGATCCACCGCGACCTCAAATCGAAAAACATTTTGCTCGACAATCAGGTCCGCGCCAAGCTCTCGGACTTTGGCTTGAGTCGAGAGACATCGACCGAAGAGACCATGACCAACGGCGTCGGCACGATTTTGTGGAGCGCGCCCGAAGTCTTGGAAGGCAAACGCTACGACGAAAAAGCCGACATCTTTTCGTACGGCATTGTACTATCGGAGATTGATACGTGTGCTTTGCCGTACGGCTTTAACAAGGACAAGACCCGCAACAAAATGAAGAGTATGCAGATTGTGCACTTGGTGGCCGAAGGCAAACTGCTCCCAACGTTCCGCGACGACTGCCCCGACGCGCTCATTGAGTTGGCGCGCGCGTGTCTGGATTTGGATCCGGCGAAGCGCCCCAGCGCCATGCAAGTCGTGTTTACGCTGCGGTCCAAGCTTTATCCGCTCATGAACAAGGCTGTGTCGAGCGTCGAGTGAGCGACTGTAGTTCCATTAAGATAGTGTGCAGTGGTTGTGTCTAGTACAATACAACACGTTTTGTTGGTTTGTTGGTTCGTTGGTTTGTTGGTTTGTTGGTTTGTTGGTTTGTTGGTTCATTGGTTCGTTGGTTCTAATTTGGGACGTCTGGATCAATCGAAGGAAACGCTGTGGCAACGGAAACCTTGGACGAATACCAACAATTAGTACCAACAGTGAGGCACCGAGATGCCGGCAGTAGCAGCCACGGCCACCGCTATTGGTGGAGGTGGTAACGGGCATGATGTGTCGTCGTCCTCCCTACCAACGCTTCGTCTGCCGACCAGTCCGCGTGGCGGTGGCGGCGCACCACTCAAGCCTATGGCGTCGAACCGCACTCTGACCACGGCCGACGTCGAGCGCACGCGCCGACTAATCCGCAGTGTACCGCTCCTTAAGCAACTACTGCGAGACCAGCACTGCACCGAAGAGCAGCTCCTTAGTGCATTGCGCCTAACGAGCTTTGCGGACGGCGAATATATCTATAGCGAAGGCCAGGCTGAGCGTGATCTCTACTTCATTGAAGATGGCAAAGTGCTCATCACGCAGCGTCGCGCCGCCAGTGCGACAGATACCGGTGGTGGCGGATCTACCATCGCGACAGTCGTCGGCGCCATGAAGGGCGACGCACGACGGTTACCATCTGTCTCAGACTCAGTCTCAGACGCCGTGCTGCAGATTCAGATCCACACGCTTCATGCACATGAGTACTTTGGGGAGCTAACGTTGCTGCAGCACGCGGCGGTGCGCAAGAGCAATGCGGTCGCGACCGGCGCCGTCGTGTGTTTCGTGATGCTCGAGCACGACGCCGCGTCGCTCTTGCGGCCGCTGCACGCGCTCATGCTCTATCGTCACTTACTGCGCGTGCACGGCGTGCTCGAGAACGACCGCCTGTTCAAAGAGTGGACGCCACTGCAGCGCCAATGCCTAATTGATGGTTGCATTCTCCATGCGTTTAGCGATACTGAGGTGATCTGCCGCCAGGGCGAGACCGATGACCGGTACTTTGTGCTCGTCGAAGGCGAAGCCGACGTTGTACTGGAAGACTCATCGTTTCTCGAGGACTCCACAACCAATTCCACAGTCGTGGCCCGCAAGTCGATCTTTCAAAGCTTTGGAGAAATGGGGTTGCTGGACAAGCCACGCACCGCCACGGTCCTTGCCGTTGGCGTGTCAGTGCTGTGCGTCGTGATCACCCGCACGCAGTATATTACGGCCGCGCAGCTCGGTGCGACCTCTGCTATTGACGTGGACGCCGAAGCGCTGCTCGCCACGACGCTCATGGAAGAGTGGAAGCTCGTGATCAACGCGCGCAATTTGCACCTCTCGAACCCCAAGGTTGCGCACTACCTCGTGACCTTTATCAAGCAGTTCAAGGCCGCGTACAACCAGAAATTTACTGGCAAGACGCTCTACCTCGACTTGTTTCGGCGACTGCATCGCGAGCCGTCGCTCGCCGACGAGTTTCCGTTTGTGGCCATGCGCATTACGTGGGATTCACCGGCGTCGTCGCTCGGGATCATCCGCTCCGAGACGCGGCGCGTGCTCACGAAAGAATCGGCGGCCCGCACGCATGACGAGGTGGCATTTATCGGACGCTTGATTGAGCACACTTCGTTCATCGGCAAGTTTGACGTGCCAGGGCCGCATATTGACCGGCCGCGGCTCGCGCGGTGTCTTGCGCGATTCGTAGCGTTCGCCAACATTGCGAAAGACGCGTATTTGTTTCGTCAGGGCAAGATCGAGAGCCGCGCGTTTATGATTCTGCGCGGCAAAATCAACATTGTGAACGAAGATGTGGGCACGACTAGCACGAGTACGACTACGACGGTCATCAAGCACCACGAAGTGATCGCGACGCTGTCGGCCGGCGACTCGTTTGGCGAGCTCAGTCTCGTGACGCGGCTCCAGCGCTCAGCGACAACTATGGCGGCGTGCGACACGGACCTCCTTGTCTTTGACCGCGACCACTTGCAGGCCGTGGAGGCCGCACTGCCGGGCGTGTCGGTCCAACAGCTCATGGTCAAGCGCGCCGAGTTTCTTGCGCGGCTGAGCTTTTTCCGCGGCAGTGATTTTGGCCAGTGTATCCGCGTGGCCCACGATTTGCAGCACGTTGTGTACGACGCGCGGCACTTGTTTCTCCAAGAATCGATGCACCAGCGCACGCTCTACATAGTGAGAAGTGGTGAGATTGGCGTGTTCATGAAGATCAAACTCCCCGTCGCAAGCCACACACAGTCGCCTCCGGTAGCGTCCAATCCAGGCACTATTAGCAGTAGCAGCAGTGGCGGTCCTACGTCAGTACCACTGATTCCACCCACAGCAACGACCAAGACGGCGCTCGTGCGCGTGGCGACCATTTGCGCACAGGAATTCTTTGGGATCGCGATCGCCACAGCAAATCCCGGCGGTGTGGCCCCCACGACGGGTCTGCCCTTGGTCACACCTGCCGTCACGATCACGCATGTGCTCCAAGCAAAGGGCGAGCAGTGGGACCTCGGCGCCGCGGTCTACATGAGCACGACGCGCGTCGAGATGCTCGAGCTGTCGGAGCGCGGGTGGCGCCGCCTGAGTCCGCAGTGTCTTGTGATTGTCCGCAATTCACTACTCGAGCGCCACAAGTGGAACGAAGCGATGGCCACGAAACAGCAGACGCAACAGTCGCCACCATCGCTGACCAGCACCAGTGGCGTTGCGACGGTCTACTATCAGCTGGAGAAACCGTGGCAGCCACTGACGGGGCACGCGACGGGACCTAGTGGCGGCCACACTGGTGAGTCGATGCATCTGTCGTCGCCCACGACTGGTGGCCGCGCACACTCGCAGCTCGCCCGCCATGTCTACGAGCGCCAGTCGTTCCAGAGTCCGTTCGCGACCCTTGGCTCACCGGCCGAGACACTCGCTAGCGATGCGTCCCCACCAAAAACCAGCGAGAGTCGCGCGAGTGGGGCAACCCCACTCACCAAGTCACCCCCTGCGGTCTCTGTCTCTCCCTCTGTCTCTGTCTCTGCTTCCTGGGGCTGGCGCAGCCCATTCAGTTCCACCCCACCGCCACCGTCCAGCTCACCCTCACCGTTTCATTCCAGTCCTATGAGGAGCAAGCGGCCGTCGTATGCACTCAGTCCGCTCGTGTCATTTGCTCCGCCAACGGCCGCCTCGAGTGGTCCACACGTGGGGTTCTCGCTGCTCCCACGGCCACCGCTAGCCGACAGATCGCCACTGCTGACCAGTGCCAACCTCAGTCCACGCAGTACGATGCAGCAACAAGCGATCGCCGCCGCCAAGGAGAGAGACACGGCAAAAGAGAAAGCCAAACAAGCAGCGTCCACCAATCTGTGGAAAGCGCGGTCGCCGTTGGCGAGACGTACCGAGTACCAGGCATAATGAGTTGCCTCAACCGTCCATTTTCATTCTCTCGGAACCATCAATCCGCGGGAGGCATTGTGACGGGGGTCGACAGTGGATGAACTACAGGAGCAGCAGTCGGCGGACTCTACTTCGGAACGCCTTTTGACATGCCCTGCTGCACGCACTGGCTGTTCTCCCACGTGGTCGGCGTCAGCGGCCAGTGAATTCCTGACACGGCGCTGTTTGACGACGAAGGCGTGCTCACAGCGTGACTCTACGCCCCAGTACCAGAATCTCTCTCACCCACCCACCAAACCCAAAAAAACTAAAGGTAGAAGCCCATCGCCACGACGTGCTCGAGCTGAATCTCCTACGGCTCGAATTCCATCTGGAGGTCCCCGCCAGAGACAGGGACGACCACGATCCAGTCGCTGTGATCTATGACGATACCAAGTTACCACGATCTGAGGAAGTAGAATTGGATGAAGCCGTGCATTCACTCTGTACACGACAGAGCAGCATGACGGCATTGGAGTCTGATCTCTCAGTGACACGTGTGTATCTAGGTGGTCGATTCGTTCTGCTGGCGGCTGCGATCGTGAAACCGGCCAAGAAGCGAGCGATTGTTGACGCTGTCACGATCGTGACGACGTACCACACCAACAACAGCAAGAGCGAAGGATCCGCTCACGACGTCTACCCACTAACCATCGCTTCGAGAGAGGACGTCGGCGCGCGTTGAGAGCAGACAACATAGTATTGGTTGGGTGATGTTCGAAATATCGATTGGTCAACGGTATTTGTACGTGCGGAGATCCAGTGCAGAGCTGTGCTTGGGCATCTCCGCTCGTTGCACGGGCTCTCGGGGCAACATCTCACGCTCAAGTTTGACTTTGACATGAGTGCCTCCCCCGTAGACCGATCGCTGACGCTCACATGTGCTCGGCACGTCGAGTGGACGCGGTTGCCACCGCCGTCGAGACCACCAACGCGAGAAAAGAGGAAACAACCCAACTACTCCGTGATGACCACCAACGAACCACCGTCAAACGTCGTTCCGCGTATGCCGTCAATGCCGCACACCGGTCGACGTTTACTTGGCACGGGAACTGCTCCGATAGCAGACGCTCGTACGGAGCGTGGTCGCAAAGTATCAGTGCCAAAGCGAGAGCCTTGCCGCCGCCGAGGCGCCGAGTCAGGCGGCGTCAGGCCGCAGTGCCTGCCTCGAGACGTAGGTCGTATATTGAAGATCGAGATCCTACGCCTTCGAGCACAGCTCTCGACGCAGAAGGCCCAGATTCTTTCAAAGATCGTCAACGAGAACCACGACATTGAACGGCAGCTGATCAATACCAATGAGCAGAACCAGCAATTAGAAAAGCAGCTCTAGGCCCACGCGCAGCTCATAGACTGCGACAGCAGCAAGCCCACCAGACCGAGCGTGTCGAGGAGCACGCCGCAAATCAGCAGCGCGAGTGGCTCGTGATCGATACCAAGCGAGACCTTGAACTGCGTGACCTGCGAGACGACGTTGAACGGCTTTGACAAACTGCATGGAGCTCCAGACGCAACTTGAGGCGACGCATGCGACAAGGGACGAGCTGAAATTTTAGTGGGCATTCGTGTGCGCAAGCTAACGGATAGAAACGACGTGGTCGTGCTGCCGCCCCGACGCATTGCGAGTGGGTATAGTTCGTACCCTACGCCATCCGCGGCCAACGCGGAGCAGGTCGTTAAGCGGATTGTTGACTACGAAGCACAGCGAACCGTACTACACGCCCCGTCGCACTCGCCATCTAACAAAACCATGCGCCGCGTACAGTTGAAACGCGAGCTGTTGCGATTGCGCGCGAGCGGTACGTTGTCACCATCAAGAGGTCGTATTACGAGACATGTCGTCATCACAAAGTCCCCAGAAGAAGAAGCGACTGTCCCTGTCTCCACGTCCCAAGCCGCCGATAGAACCCAACAGCCCAACGCTTGTTGATGAACACTATCAACAGCAAGGCGGAGTGGATGTGAACAACTAGTCCATGCGGTGGAGGAGTAATACTACCATCAGTATTACTACTACCGGCATGAGGAATCGGAAGACTAACAACGGACGCAACGATTCAATGATCAAATATTTATGCAGAGCATGGCCGACACCCCGAGACTCCATAATAAAATACACAAGAACTGTTACCCGCGCCCACAGGTCTCTCACCAGTGGAGCTCGGCCGGCAAGTACTTTTGCGCGAGCTCCAAATAGTACGGCATGAGGCTCGGCGGGTCGACGTTCTTCATCTTTTCCTTTGGGACCGTGGCGTACTGCGTAATATGGAGCAGCCACTCTTTGGTCTCGGCGTCTTGAGCAGAGCATACGTCGTCGTAGCAGTCGCGCTGGTACCAAAGCCGCAGCGACCAGAGGCGGATCGCCTGCAGCGCTTCGGCCGGCAGCGTTGCCTTGTTAAACTCGAGCACGCGGAAGAGGTACTCGTCCGGCGTCCACGGCAACACAGCGTGTTCCAGCCCACGTCGCGTCGTGGTGGCGGTCGACACACTGTCTTTCTCGGTATTGCAGTGATCCACGTTCAATACATTCAGCTCTGGAAACTCAATCTCACTGGGGATGTGACGACCGACGATCCACGTCGACGCCTGTAGCATCCACTCAGGCGCCGAGATCGATCGAAGCACAGCGTTCTCGTCGTCGGCCCACAGCAAAAACAGCATGCCGAGACCTCGTCTATCCACCACATCAACATACATAAGTGAGTGACCCCTTCAAAAGCCCTAAAAAGTGAGAAAGAGGCACCGTACAAAAAGAGCGTGAGCTGAAACCAGTCGGGATGACCGTCGGCGCGTGCGGCTTCGGCTGTGGCCAGCACATGGTGCAGCAACCAGCTGCGCGCCGGCGCTTCGCTGTCGCCCGTGAGCACCATGAGCGCTTGGTACGCGTCCCCAATCGACATGGTCGCGTGGGTAAACCCGCCGTACTTCGTCTGTTGGGACACGACAAACGCCGCCGTCTCGTGCGTGCGCAAGAGCCTGGCAAAGAGTGGCGTCGCGTCGCGCTTCTTGCACACAAGCGACTGGATGTCACTGCCGCCGTCCCATGGCACGGGCGTGCGCGAGACCACGACGCGCTGCGATGCATCGTCAATGCACAAGTAACTGCCGTGGAAATCCTTCAACGCGACGCCCCCAACGACGATGGATTCCTCTTCTTTTTCGTCCTTAAGCGCATCGGTCGGTGCATGGTAGGGCACGACCTGGAAGGTCTCCCACGTCGAGTTCCACGGGCGATCCGCCAAAACGGCACCGCTGTCTTCGACGCAGAGAAACTTGCCATGGACTGACCGCAAAAAGATTTCGCCGTCGACACCAAGCAGTGTCTGCCACAGCGCTTCGTCTTTCGTGCGCTGCGTCGAGATCGCGCCGTTCTCGGCCGCCACAAGCCACGCGCCGTCGCGCGTCGAGAGCGACAGCATGCAAAACCACGTGTCGCGCTGCGGCGGCGCCGGAAAAAAGTCACGTGCGCGGCAGCTGAGAGACATGGGCACTTTGCGGAAGCAGTCGTTTTGGTTGTAGAGAAAGAGAATTTTGGCATTGTCGACTTCGCGAAAGCCCCACTTGCGGTAGAGCCCCACGAGCTTGTCGTGGCGGCGCGTGTCTTCTTCGGCTTCGAGGCACAACTCGCCAATGCGCAGTTCGTGGAGCGTCGAGAGACACGCGAGGTACAACACGCGCGCGAGGCCGCGGCCACGCCAGTCGGCATGGACCGAAATGCTCTTGACGTGGGCGCTCTCGCCTTCGCGCTCAAGCGTAAAGATGAGCTTGCCGATGGCGCCGCGTCGCGCGGATGTAAAGAGGACCCACCGCATCTCTTTCGCTTTGGTGTCGTGCGTAAACTCCAGACGAAATTTCGGTGCCGTTGTGACAGTGGACGATGGAGACTTGAGCGAAGGGATTGATGCCACCAGGACGTCCGTGAGGCTACCGACGCGTGCGCCGAGAGGCGGCGAACGCGACGCGTCTGGTGCCGTGGTCATGGTCGCTTCCATTTTGTTGGCACTTGGATTGGCCTGACAATGTTGGTGGTCGGGTTGCAACAAAACCAACAAAGCCAACAAAGTGCGAAAAACCTTTAAACCTTGCCGTGGAGGAACGAGATCAACGCAATTGGATTGGCTAGAAGGTCGCAAGTTCAAGTCACACACCTTTTCTTTCCGCTGTCGACCCCTTGTCGCCCACGAGAACAAATTTTAGGCCGACTTTGAAGCGTCGCTTTAGACGCCAACATATGCGAGAAGATGAACAAAAGTTCCAACGCATTTCAACGCCAACTTGCACCTGTGTCTGATAAGCTCAACGCACGATCGCTGTGTCTGCGGAGCCGTTGGATTCCAAGTTTGGCAACAGTGTTGTGTACTTATCAGCCAATCGGTTGGAGAGAATTGAAGAATTCATGCGACGTGTGAGGCGTTTTCTTTCCATCAGGAAAAGACAATCATTCTGCTTGGCGAGCAAATGGGTACACCGGACAGAGCGACTAGAAGATCGCCGCTGCCCTGCTCCTCATGGTCTTAACATCAAGAGTCCCATTCCAGTTGGAGCGAGTCGATAAACTTACTCGCAACGTGACATTCATATTATGACGAGCACTGATGGATACGAAAACATGAGGCTGAGCATTCAATTATGTGTGCGATTTCCGCCGAGTCAATGCGACCAGTAAGTCTAATATTCGATACCGAATAGTCCGGTTTGACTACGATGTGCGAGGTAGTACGCTCCGCGTCACTGCAAAGTCGTCGGCGACTTCGCCGGACGCTGCGTATACCATCATACCTCCGCCACTACCAGGAGTGCGGGCAAACGCGTTCCATCGTGCGATGACAGCCTGACTTGGACCTGGGCCATAGGCACACGACCGGGTGACACAGACGCCGATGGTTGCCTTGGTGAAGTCGCCATTGAGCTGCGTCTTCCATTCTGCAAAAGTCGAGTTCAGTGCCTTGTCGTAGATGCCCGCGGCCGTGGTATTGTCGAGCGCGACATTGTACGCCATGATATTAATCCAGTCGAGAGAAGGCAGCAGCGCGGTCGGGAAGCATCGCGAGTAGGCCTTGTTGGCGTCGTTCGTGCAGAAACTCGGCTCGCCTTCGTTAAAGTACGCGTCGTACGTGAGCAGCAGAGTCTTGTCCTTGGCGGTCAGCGCAGCGCGAGTCGCCTCGACGAACGCAACGGCACGGGAAGTGTTGAAAGCAGGGCCGACGGTCTCGTCGTCAATGTCGACACCGTCGAAACCGTAGATGGTAACCAGCTCCACGGCGGACGCTGCAAAAGCATCTGCGTCGGTGACGCTGGAGATCGCGTCATTGTTGGTCGAGCCGCCGATGCTGCCAAGGGTCGCAATGCAGTTTCTATGGGAGGTAGTAATCCGAAGAAGTTACTGTTGATGCCACGAAAAGAGAGTCAATACCACAATGACTACAACGTACGCGCGGAGCTTCTTGACGCAGCTCTTGATTTCAGTGTCTGTGTTCTGGAAGGTCGGCACGACGCGTCCGGAGATGCCGTCCACGAGCGCGAAGCCGAATACGACATGGGTCACACCTTGTGGGACCTGCCAAGACGAAAAAGCAACATCCACATTCGCGCAACATTCGTCAGTCACTCAGGAAATCATGCGACCTTCGCGTCACCTATCGACGCATTCTTCCGCCTTTACCTTCTCACAGCCGGCAACTTCGCTCTGCCAGAATGCGACTGTCCGCGTGTGCGCCGCTGGTCGGCGCGTTGCGCACGCGGAGTCGCTAATTTTGTTGGTGTTGGCACTTCCAGGCGACGTGACTGCCTCGCTGTTGGCTTTGTTAGAGTCATTCTTTGACGATTTCGATGTATTGATGAGGACCGCGACGGCGACCACGAGGCCGATAAGGAACACCACTGCGGATACCATCACAGGAGCACACGTAAGCATCCAGAGCCTCCATTGGAATCACTATTTTCACGCTTTATAACGCACCAGAAAATACCGAGAGCATGCGCTTGCGGCAGGGTTTGTCTGCGCGCCGACGGGCGACCGTCGCGTCTTCTGACCCGCGGTAGGCATCCATTTCGGACGGCATTTTAGTCGCTTTCTCTTGGAGGTGTGTAGAAGGAGAATGCTTCCGTCAACGTCAATAGGATAGAAGACGAAGAGAGGAGATTCTCTCTAGGGTAGTCACTCACGCTGTCCCACATGGTCGAGCGTCTCTCCCGCAAGGTCACTTCTAGCCAGCTGCTACAACTCTCTTTGTTTTTCTTTCTCCAGTCGACTGTTGGGTGAAGAGACATTAGTCGGCATTCTCTACCTAACCATTATGCGACGTTTTCCATAGCGTGTTCTCCGTCTTCTTCTTCCTCACCATCGCCTTGCCCTAAGAGTGAAGCCACCAACTCCTGCGGCGCCTGTATCCCACGGCCGCGCCACTGGACGCGGCCACCACTCGTGCCGTCGCTGCTGGCAATGCCTCCTCCTAGAACCCGCTGCTCATTCTGACGTCGGAGCTTGTCGCGTGCCTTGCGCAAGAGCTGCTCGCCCTTGACGACCTGCTTTTCGTGGTCGGCATCGCCTGGCATTAGCTGCTCGTATTGATCCATGCCAAAGACTTGCTTGATGACGCGCGCATACATCTTCCCGACTGTACACGCGACCAGGAGGACCATGAGCATCGGCACATAGAGGGAGACATCGCGACCCAGTACGCGCACGACTTGCATGCGAATCCAGAGCTCATGAAACGCTGTCGCATTCGTCAGCGTCGGCGCGTGGAGTAGCAATACCAAATTAAAGATCAGGGCAAACTGCAGGCGGCACTGGTAGATCGAGGTCTTGAGCAATGCGAGTTCGCTCGAGTTGCCATGGGTACGCAAGCCAAACCGCCCGAACGACCGCAGCGTACACAGCGATGCGTAGGCGCAGACCGCCATATACAGCAGCAATGCAAATACCGCGATCTCCAGTCCACTCGGTCCAGCGAGCGACAAAACGTGGACGAGCGAGAGTGCGTCCATGTTCCAGCTCAGGGTGAGCTCGCCCCACACCACACCGAGCGAACCACACGCGGTGACCACTGCGGCCAGTGTCCACAGCGTTGGCTGTAGCAATCGCTGTAGTTCCATTACGGCGGTTGTCGCGAGCGTCTGCAGCTGGGCCAGTAAGTTGGTTGTGGAGTAGAGACCCACCGGCGGCACCGCCGTGTGCCGCTCGACTAGTTGGTGAACCGCGTCGGCACGCACACAGACGCCGAGCCACGCCTGTTCGGTGCCGCGCAGATCGGCCTGCGCTGCTTTGACGCGTCGATGGAGTTCCACGACCGCACTGTACGACGGCGGCGGCAATGGCAAGTGCATGGTTGAGGTCGACAGCATCGGACTGGACGCGGGTTTCATTTTGGTCTGAGTCTTTGGTGGCGCAGGCGACACTGACGCCTCACGATCGTCGCCATCGACCAGCGCTAGTACTGTGCATAGTCCCCCTTTGACGTCTTGCATGTCGGTGGTGAGAATGATAGACGCGCCTTCGGCCTGGAGCATGCGGTCGTACGCAGCCCGCACATCCCGTAGAACCTCATGGTAGAGAAAGATGGCCTCCATGCGTTCGTGGTGGACCTGCGTCGCTCGAAAATACAGTGCCCGCAAACGCTGCTCGGGGTCGCGCTGAGTCCACAGCGACCGAGGCGTGTCGACGAGTCCATAGCCTAGCAGCAAAATAAGCCACACGAGACCGTACACATTGGCCGTGGCCATCGCCAACCCCGCGAGTCCTTGCGCTGTGAAGTGGCCGACAAACAACAAGTAGACCGCAGCGGCTGCTGCGACCGCGACCATGATCGTCCAGTGGAGGATTAGGCGCTGCAGCGAGCCAACGAGCCGGCGCTCGAACTGGAACTCGCCGTGCTGTGCAATTTCGACAAGCAGCGGCAGCACGAGCCAGCCGAGGGCGAACGTGAGCCAGTAGAGTACGAGCCATCCAGTTACAAACGCGGAAAATTTGGTGGCGCTTGCTGAATCGTCGTCGTCATTTTCTTGTGCTACGGGCCAGTTGCCGTGCCGAGCAATGTCGATAGGCAAGAGCAGCAGCCCAACAAAGCCCAGTGTCCAGCTGAGGAATACAGCCGCAAGGCTAATGGTCGACACGTGCGCGTCGCGGTAGCGCGACAGTAGCCACCACGTAAAGCCCAGCAGCCCACACACTTCTAGTAGCAGCGCGAGCACGGCCATGGTGGTGAATGAAAGTATGGCAGCTGCAGGAATGTTAGATCGCGAGCGACGGTTGATGAATCCAATGGGCGTTGTCGATTGGTTGAATCCAAAGAAATTTAGAAGAATTTTTCGAAGAGGTGACCTGCTCGGCTAGACCAGCGGAGCAATCAACGGGACGTGTGGCGGTAGGCAGAGAATGAACAACGCTAGCAGCATTGGGACTGACACACTGACGGCGTGGTGAGAATGGTGCGCACCTGACGATGATACGGCACGCGACAGGAGGAGGTCGTTGGATCATGGAGATTTTGCACGTTGCGCGACGCTGTCAATGACCAAGAGCCTACACCGACCAATAAGACTGTCGGACCGCGCGAGCAGACCCATGGTCGTACTCTCGGCTTTCTTGCCGGTCAGTGCGTGGGAGGTTGACCGCGCTCGCTCTCGCACTCGCGCCTTTGAGAGTACGCACTCTGTCGTCTGTCCTGGCGTCCTGGAAGCGATCGTTAGGAACGGATATTGCTGCGTTAAGCGATAGCAGTTTGTTAACTTATGTTTTCATTTTCAGCCAATCGTTTCGCTCCAAATGTGCTCCGCTTTGCGACCGACCCTATCCCTCGTCCGCATTTCTCGGCGGTTCCGCACAGTTCGTTGTGTTCCCCTTGATCCGACCTACGGCCTACGACCTACGACCACCATGGTCCTGCCGCCCATGTTGCGGCCGACGCTGCGCCGCCTCACGACCCCGCTAGCGTCGATTGAGCCGCCCTTCGTCCACCCGTGGGGTCTACTGGCCGTGCTGCTGCGCGCACCGTCGCGTCTGCTGGATCGTCTCACGGCCGCCCACCATCGGTACCTCGACCACGTCACGGCTCACGTGACCCAGAACCCCGTGCTTTTCCCGCACGGCTTTTTCTGCGACGGCTGGGGCGATCTCTCAACGCCGTCGCGCTTGCAAGAAATACTCCAGAGCCACCGCATGAGCGAGATCAACTCCCTACAAGAGAGCGACATAACGTGGACCTCGCCGCGCAAATTCCCCAAGGCAAGAGCGATTGTCTGCGAAGCCAAATTCAAAAGCACGCTGCCAAACGCCCGGGCATTTCTCCCCGAAGCGAGTGTGGACGCGTTTTGCGAACTCGTGACACCGCTGGAGTGGCACGAACGGCCTGCCCAAGCAGCTGCGATCGAAAACAAGACGCTGGTGGGTACGTGAATCGTGGGCTTTACAGTCTCAGCTAGTGTAGACGACACTCACGTTGTCGGGACATAGTTTTACTGCCTGGGACAGGCGAGCACGGTTTTCTCCATCGCCGCACGTCTATTGGTTTTCCGCTCGCACAACGTGGCGTCGCAACACTGGTACGTTGGATACCAACGGGGTCTTTGTGCCCAGCCTGATACGGAACTCACATGGAGTCGTCTAGATTCTGGAAGGCCCGTTCTATGGGCGACGGCGTCCACATGATCAGAAAGGCTCCAAGCTACGGCGGTGAGCAGTCTTGTTACTTTAAGGGGTTAGCATTTCCGTACTAACAGACTTCTTCTTCTTTGTAGAGTCTCGGACCTCCCCATTCTTGGCCAAGCCACCATCGAAGAAGCCAAGTCGCTTCTGTCCTACTTTCAGGAGCAGCACGGGTACGACCACGTGGTCGTCGCCGGCAGCAGCATGGGTGGTCTTCACGCCGCCATGGTCGCTTCGGTGTACCCAGGTGACGTAGGGGCCACCGCGTGGCTCGCGCCGCCATCGGCTATTCCCGTGTTTACAGAAGGGCTCCTCGCTGGGTCGTGCAATTGGACCTCGCTCTACAAACAACACGAACTGCAATTGTTGGACAATATGCTCCAAGGCCACGCCGTGACCACGGCGACACCCGTAGAGGCGTTGTTCCACGACGAAGACCCAGTCCAGCAAGCCAAGAAGCGCATGCGGATGTTTCTCTCCATCACCGATATTGACAATTTCCAGCCGCCGCGCCGCTCGGACGCCGTCGTGTTTGTCGTGGGCACTGAGGATCAGTACATTGGTATCACGAATGCCGAGTGGACGCGGCTCGCTACGAAATGGAGTCCGGCGCAATTCCGTTACGTCAAAACAGGCCACGTCAGCGGCATTCTCCTCGAAAGCAAAGCGTTTCGAGATACGATCTTGGACGTCGTCCAGACGCTCCACCACCCCCCTCCGACCATTGGCGATCAATAGACAAATTCTTCTAAAGAAACAACACGCAGAGATTTATTCGTGCAGGCAGCAGACAATGATACCTTGGTACGTGCTGAGCACAGTACGCAGCTCACTGCGCGACACGTTCTCACGCCACATGATCTCTTCCAAATGGTACTGTCCGTGGAAATACACGCAGAGCCGTCGAAAGAGCGTAAACACTGGGTTGGTCGTCGCAATGCGATCCAAGTACGCCTTCTCCTGGTCACTAAAGCCGACTGTCGTAGTGCTTGCCGGTGGGATCGACTTGGCATAACTCGTAGACTCGACAGTTCGTCCGTTGCTGTACGCCGACACCTGACTGAACGACCGACTCTCGCGCGTGTTGTTGCGGTACCCTCGGTTGCCAGCAAACGCATAGTTGTCGTCATCGTCGAGTGGATCATTCTCTCGCTCCGGTGGCGTGGTTTGCTCGGGCGGGATCATAAAGTAGACGTACCGATGTAGCTGGATGATAAAGTCGTGCTGCAACAGCCAAATCTACATGTAGACAGAACCAAGTCAGCAGCAGAATGCACACTTATACCCTCTCAGAACAAACACACGTACGAGCATGTGAATGTACTCGATTTTCTTCGACCCAGCGAGGTTCTTGACCGAATCGCCCAGCCTTCGCGCGCCGTTGAAGGTCGCAAGCACTTCGCACAGCTCGAGGGGTGGGAACGTGCGTCGAAACTCGAGAGCGAGCGGCAACGAAGCCCGCAATGATCGCTTTGGGTGCACTTGGTAGAAATTGTGCATGGTGATCGTGTCAATTACGCTGCCGTATCCCCAGTACACAAGATGCGCCGCCAGCCGAAAGAGCTGGTGGATCGGGATTGACGTCTCGAGTGCAAGGTCTTGGAAGCTTTTCAGAGGACTCGCGGCCTTGATCAGCACGCTTAATTGGTAGGAATGGTCGGGCGGCAGTGCGTTCAGCACGGTCTCGTCGTCGGTGCGAAGTAATAGCGTCTGGTACGGCCGTAGGTTCTGCATCTTGAGCGACACGGCGTCTGTGAGCGTTAGCGAGAGCTTGACCCAGTGATTGATCACAACGTGTGCCGTGCCGCTTTCTTCGAGGCCGTGGAACACGCTCTTGAGGTCGTTCGCGAGCACGCTCTTGCCCAGCGATACATCAATGACCGTCTGTGGATCCACTTCCAGTACACTCTGGTTCGTGTTCTCGGTCCCGTCTTTTGCATTCGTTCCCCCGCCGCCGCCGCCAGCATTGTTGCCGCCACCGCCATTTGCACCGGTTGTGTTGGCGTTGTTGCCATTTCCATTGCTGCCATTGATTGCTGCAAGCGTCCGCTCGTGCTGTACGAGTTCGTCGCGGATGTGGAGCAGCTCCCGCACTTCGCGCGACACAAAGCCGGCGCGTAGCTCTTCGTGGAGCAGTCCGTTGGCGAGCTGTGCAGCGATCGTGCGAAACGCCGCAATACGCTGCTTGTGCTGCTCGTCACTGTAATCGCTTGGTGGGTCGGCGTTGTCGGCGCCGGTCGCACTGCCGTTGTCGTTGGCGTCCACATCGCGGATCGTGTCGGTCACTTGGCGCAACTGGAACGGCTGCTGGCGGTGTTCGTCCAGTGCAAAGATGATATTAAACATAGTCGTATCGCTTTCCCGCACGGTGGCACTAGGGTTGATAATGGAACCGGCAGTCGAAGCCGACGGCTGTGCAGACGCGAGTAGTGGTGCGGTCGTCATTGCTGCGGCTGAGCTTGCCGGCGACGATGCCGAGTTTCCAGGATGGCCGTTGGATCCAGCGGCCACCGCCGCCGGTGAAGCTGACGCTGCCGTATGCCCAACGTGGCGCGGCACGAGCACGGGGTAGCTAATAAACCGCAGCTCGTCGATCACGAGCTCGAAACTCTCGTTGCAGAGTGCGTTCTTGGGCCGAAAAAGTTTGGCGATTAGCGGCGCACTGAGCTTGTGGAAGCTCGAGACGTGGTCCAGCGCCGCAGACGCCGGCGGCGCCGGATAACGAAACGCCAAGTTGCATCCCTTGTGGATGTCGTCCACGACGAGGGCGATCCCCAGCAAGTCGCTGCCGCCCCAGGCAGCGCCAGAGCCGAAGCGGTTCATGTTGTCTCGAAAACGAAAAATATCAAATGTTGCAAGTTACGAAAGCCAAGCGGATCTGAAAATATAAAATGATACAGTTACTTAGGTACGTTTCGGGAGCTCCTTAAGTTTACCTGTGTAGCCATCTAGTGTATCTCACCGATGTCGCGCGAGCAGCTCCAACGTGACGAGCTCTCGCTCTTGGTCGACTGTCGGGAGAACATTCTGGTCGCGCGTGCAGAATAACAGACTCTCGGCGCACAGCTGCTGGACCGCGAGCTTTACGTCGGCAACCGACACGGCAAGCACGGTGTGGACGACGACGACAACGTCGCGGCCGGCGCTGAGCTCGCTGCGAACGGCACGCAGCACGTCAGTGCGGTATTCTGCACTGGACACGAGCGATTGTGAATCGAGGCGCATACTTCCATCCTCTCCAACTGATCGGTTGTCCTGATTCTCGCTTTCTTCCAGCTCACTTTCTTGAAGTATAGTAGGTTGGACACTTGTCGACGCTGACGGCATCGCTGATTTATTGGCTGCACAACGCACCTTACGCTGCTCAAGCTGCTTCTGTAGCGCTTTGCGTTCACTTGCACCTTCCTCTCGACGTGCGCGTGCTCGGTAGGCGTGTTTGATCTGCCCCACACTCCGTAAATGAATCGTTACTGCATCTTCGTGCTCGTGCTCGTCACCCAGTAACGTTTCGAGCGTATCAACGACTGACTCGTCGTCCACGCACACGCTCACACTCTCTCGATTATCGTTCTCGCTTAAATCCATCATCTTCTCGCGATGCCACTGGCTGCTGCCACTTTGGCTGTGTCCAGGCATACCCCGCGTGCTGTCACCATGGTTGTGATTCACACATCGGTTTGGTCGTCCGCGCCAGCTCTTGACCACGGCCTTGTGGTCGGCGAGCGTCACGCGGACCCCCCTGGTGTCTCCCATTTACAGTACCAGAAACACCGCTGCAGAAGCTGGCCGTCAGTTATTTCCGTATCGACTTCAACATTGGATATGGCGTTTCCCGTATTTGGGGAAGATTCCATATCCAACAACGTTGCCGTTCGATGATTTCTACCGATTCGAAACAGAATGAAGAACACCAAGCGGCACTCGGCGTCGGCGGCGACGCGGCGTGCCAGCGCCACCACCACCACCAACGCTCCCACCAGCAGAGCTATCGCCGATGCTTCCGTAGCGCCGTCATCATCAACATCACGTGCTCCGCGTCGGGTGACCAGTGCAAATGCCACCACAAAGAGCAAGTCACCGACGCTGGCAACAGCCGCTCGAAGTGTGCGTGCCCGCAGCACCAACGCACCCGCAACAGCTCCCTCCAGTCAATCAAAGCCGCAGCAGAAGACGTCGACAAAGAGCACCCACAAGACGTCGACGTCTGCACCGAAACCGCGACCCAGTCTGGTCCACGACGCTGTACAGCGTGCGTACCACGCCAACACCACTGGCCACGTAGCAGAAGACGACATGACTGAATGCGAGCGCCTGCGGGGCCAACTCGTGCGCGTCATGGCCGACCACCAGCGCCAAGCGGATGAAATCATAGCGCTACGAGCGCTTGCACGATCGCTGAAAGAAGAAGTCGAGTCGATGCAAGAGGCCGCACTTCATGACGAGGCGGCTGCTACAAAGAATCGGCAGAGAGGTAATGCATCGGTGTCGCCTACGCACCGCGAGTTCTTTCGGTTGGACGCGCAGATGGATACGCTGCGCGAAGACAATGAGCAGCTGCGCGTGCGCGTCGAGACCGTTGAACGAGAGAAATGTGAGCTCGAAGACGTGCTCGACCGCGAGATCCCACGGTGCGAGCTGCTCGCCGTGCACGCACAAGCCCAACTCGCGTCCACCACGAGCCAACTTCACGACGAGCAGCGAGAAAACGATCGACTGCGAAGCGAAGTCGCGTACTACAAAGCGCAAAGCCGGTCGCCAGTGAGTGCTCATCGAACGACCTCGAGTAAGAATGCACCGGACGATAAAGAAAACGACCGCACTCAAGCAAACGCGCGAGCAGCATGCCATCAAGAGAGGCCTCTTGGATCCGAAGAGTCGTTGCGCGAGTCGCTCATGTCGTCGGTCGCATCACTTTCCATGTCGGCGGCGTCGTCGTTCTCGTGTCAGCTGCAAGGCGACGTAGATACGCTTAAGTCGGAGCTGCGGCGGCTCCATCGATCAATCGACGCGTCCGTTCTCAGTGCTCGTGGTGGGAATAACCGTCGTCGGCAACCGCGAGAGGAGCAAGAGGACAAGGTCGAAGTGGATTAGAGTGATAGAAAGTCTAGAGAAGAGAATGAAGTTATATTATACGTTATCCTACCGGCACGCATTTACGAACTACTACAAGGGCTTTAGGAATGTCTCATCCACTGCTGTTGAAAAGACGTTGCGCTGGAACAAAACGGGGAAGGCAGACGGGAATACTGATGGCGCGCGGTCGTCATGAGGACCACGGAGCCACGGAACTTCAAAGGCGAGCGACTTACGGGCTGGAAAGCTATCCACACTGGCTCGTGATGAGGAGCTAGTGGATGCTGTACAGACCACGTGACAGGTCGCTGCGCCTTTATATTTGTCGAATGTTTTCGTCCGTTTTGTCTAGTGTCAACACACTCAACGCTGGAGAAGGAGAGGTGACGGTCCGGGAGTGTTACTGTCGGCCGACTATTGACTTCCACGCGTTTGATGCATATGGACATTGCGCTCAACATCACTCACACTTAAGTGAGCGACGGATCGCAAACGCTTCCACATCCTTCGCGTGCAGTCTCAAGTGGCAGACGAGCAAACATACCAGTCGACACGTCTAGACGGTGTGCTTCTTCTTGCGGCCGCGGTGCTTTCGGATGCGGCGTCGACGGGTCTTGGCGGGGCGGTCAGTGGTGTTACTGTCTTGTTCAACGTCCGTTTCCAGATCGGTCTTGTCACCATCGTCTGTGACATCCGGGGCAAGGGATTTGATGAAGTGGGTTTGACGCCAATGGCGCTGAATCATGCGCGCCGAGTGTTGCTGACGGAAGGCGGCGATCTGCTGCGCACGCTGCATGAGCGTTGCGTGGCGCGGCGTCGCAGGTGGCACGGGTACAAAGCGGGGCAAGCAGGAGATAGAGGCATCATCGTCATCGTGATTGTCGTTGAGGACAAACGACAGATCAATGGGCAGGCGTTCGAGTTCTTCGTTGGTCGGGATGTCGCGGTCGCTGGGTCCGCGGCTTGCACCGCGCAGCACTGGCGCAACAGACGCTGACTTTTGCTTCTTGAGTGGTGTACTAAAGGACCCACAGCTGGGCTCGATCTTTCGGATCTCGGTGTCCTGTGGACGGCAAAACGTTTCGTCTTCGAATTCAACTTCAAGCACCATCGACGCTGGCGCGCAACACACGAGCCGCATCACGAGTCGGTCGTGAACGTGCGACAACCAGCGGCCGATCTTGGAATCTTGCTTTTGAAGTGTTGGTTGCGGCTGCGGCTTGCGCAGCCCTTCGTCGTTCTCAAAGTTGTTGGCAACGATTTGCATCGTGCGGTGCGTAGGCGACGGGGGCACGGCCATGGTGAGGCGGAGCGGACCGGGGGATGAGAAGATAGGCGACTCGCTGCGGCGCTGGCAGATTAGCGAATGAGGTTGATGTGATATGGAGAGTTGGCGATGCACACCATGGTGAGGAGGAGGTACTACTGAAGAGTGTGAACGTTCGCCATTGTGGACATGGCTCCACTTTCTGAGAACATGAAACGGCGTTTCAAGATCCTTCGCCGCTTTGGCGTCATTGATTGGCTGTAGTCTGCCCAATCAAATGTGACAGAACTGGTAAAATAACCCCGTGTTATAGCATACCTGTGCTGTATGATATTCTGGTAAGATGCGTTAACAAAGGCTGACCCGTCTTAAAACATGCTCATATTTGGGCGGATTGACAGGAAGACATCTCCACATCTACTGCAGGCCTTAATGGACGACCACTTTGCGCGCGTGCTGGCAGGCCCCAAACGCAGCGCCGACGGCGCAGTCGATGACGCATCAGCATCTTCGCGCAGCAAGCGTCGCCGCGAAGCGTCCGCGGCAACCAACGGCGCGGTCGCCCGTCGCGAGCAGATCGCGCAGGTGCTGGCGCAAGGTGACGCGGCCGCCCAAGAAATCGCCGCACTGGACACGCGGGCGCTCAAAGCCATGGCCCTTGCGCTGGACAAAGCGATCCGCCGCAATGCTTTAATGCGCAGTAAGCACAGCGACGAGCCCGCCAAGTTTATGGAGTCGGAGATGCAGCTGAACGAGGAGCTCAACAAGTGGAAGATCGTGGCCGCCCAGCCAACGCTTTATGGGGAGCTTGTTAAGCTCGAGGTTGTGGCGTTGTTGCTGGGTCTTTTTGGGCATGAAAACTTGGACATTCGATTGGACTTAATCAATCTGCTGGCGGAGCTTACGGACGTGGACGAAGACCCGACCGCGCTGGCGCCGACGACGGCACTCGCGACGCATCTCGTGAGCCACAACTTTGTGCCGCTGCTGGTTAAGACGCTCGACGATCTCGATCGCGACACGCAAGACCGTTTGCGTGCGCGTGGCGCAAACGCTGAAGACGACGCCGACGACGCGAGCGACACGGGTGTGTTCCACGCATTGCAGACCGTCGAGAACATTGTGGACGTGCTGCCGGATGCCGCCGTGACACTCGGCCTGTCAACCTCAATCTTCTCAGTGCTGCTGCGGCTGGTCGCCCCCAAACGAGAGTTTGGGACCAACAAACTGTACGCGAGCGAAGTTCTATCGATCCTCGTGCAGGCGGACCGCCGGAACCGCGCGCAGTTCCTTGTGAAGAAAGAAGACGATCGGCTCGACGGCTTGCTGCAGGCGCTGGCGCCGTACCGTAAAAAAGACCCACAGAACGAAGAAGAAGAAGAGCTCGTGGAGAATCTCCTCAATACGCTCTGCAGTCTGCTGTGTGAGAAAGATGGCCAAGATTGCTTCCGACGGCTGGAAGGCTTGGAACTCATGCTGCGGTTTATGAAAGACCGTACGCAGTTCGTCTTCACGGGGGCGCTACGGGTGTTGGATCATGCGCTGATGAATCATGCGCGAAACTGCGAACGATTCATCCAAGTCGGCGGCCTCAAGACCGTGTTTCCCATGTTTATGGGGAAAAAGGTGGTCAAGAAGAAGGAGCTGCGCGCCAAGGAGATTGAAAACGTCACGAGCGTTGTGGCATCGCTCTGTCTGCTGGTCTCCACGAATGCCGAGCACGATGGTCACGCGCGCTTGCACGCCAAGTTTGTGGAGAACGACATGGAGAAAGTGGACCGCATCGTGGATCTGTTTGGCAAGTACTACGATCGCGTGCAAGCGGCAGTGGCGCGAGAGAACCCAGCCGAAGAGGAAAACGAGGACGAAGAGGAGGGGGCGGCGGCGGACGAACGCTACCTTCGTCGACTCGATGCCGGGCTCTTTGTGCTCCAGCGCGTGGCGTTTGTCGCCGCCCACCTTAGTCAATTCTCCCGCAAAATTCGTGCGTACATGATAATCAAGTTTCACGAACGCAACGTGGATATCGAATCGGTCGTTGCGGTGCTCTACGAGCAACTAAACACGCTGGAAGCCGAGGCAGAGACAGAGGCCGAGACAGAGACAGAGACAGAGACAGAGACAGAGACAGAGAAGGAGAACAGTGACGACGTCAACAAGCGCCGCCAAATTCAGCGCGTTAGGGAATTGCTGCGGGCATTCGATGATGACAACAACGAGGACGAGGCAGTGATGGAAGAGGCACCATTAAAGGATGATGGCACGAGCACGAGTGAGGCTGCCAAAGACACGACGACGACAGAGTGAAAAGTTGAATAGACTTCGATTAATGTGTGTATGGGCTGCGGACGCCTACGATAGATCTACCGCAAAGGGTTGTTTCGCCACGAACGATGCGGTCCGTGAGCCATTCACTTGACGGGGTCTGTCGCCTGCCACCCGGAGCATGATGTGTTTTTCCTCGTCGTTGTAAAGCGCCGACAGCGGCGTGGCTGGGAAGTCGTCCAAGGCATTTGTGACGGCAGTCTCTCCGGACTCCTCGAGTGTCGCAGCGACGGGCTCATCGCTCACGGATTTCGAAGGCTCGACAGTCGTCGGAAGTAGCAATTCAGTCACGGGCATGACCATGATGCCGTCCGTCGGGTCAAACAACTCATTGACACCGTCCAGAAACGCCTGGGCTTTGGCGGGACTCGCAGGCGCGACTTGCCCTTGCTGTTCCTCCCACTGCGTCTGCGTTGGGAGTAGCACGCGGGAGCGGAATGCGTGCCACCGGTCCATAAGTACGCGACTAAAGAGATGCGGCGAGTGCGCGTGGGCGTTCGTGACGGCCTGGTCAAACGAGATTGCAATGTCTACAAACGCTGGTGGTGGCAGTGTGATTGAACGGCAGCCGCCGCCCCGCACTGGCTGGCTGTCTTCCGGCAAATCGTACACACCAGCGACCGTCTCGAACGAGCCTTTCAACAGCATGTGCAGTCGCAACGGGTCGTTGGCCGCGCGGAACGCCGGCAGTTCCTTGCCAAACATAAAGGGGGAGTCCTCGAGAGCGACAATAAAGAGCCGCGAGATCGCACAGTGCAAGATGTTGGCCTGCGGGAAGCGAACGATCACATCCAGTAGGCCTTCCATGGTCTGGTACTGGATGAGCTCGCGGTCCACAACCGTGCACGACACGTTCAAGATGGGCAGCATGAGATAAATCATTTGGACGTGGGACGTGCGATATCGGCGACCCGGTGGAACCCGCAAGAACTGCAAGAGTTCTGGGAGGCGGCCGATAAAACGTTTCCAGATCAGCGGGAGGTCGACGTGTGGACTCAGCAGTGCGTCGTCAACCGGCGCGTCGCTGGCATCGTCCGCTTGGCGTGCAAATGCTGCCGAGAACGCAATCTTGGACACGCAGCCGCACTGCACTTGCTGCAACAGCGAATTAAGTACTTTGATTACGTACGATTCGTTGGCCATGGCCGTCGGCAGAGCCTCGAGGTCGTGCACGGTAACATTGAGCAAGTGCGTAATGTGGGTTTCGTTATGGTGGAGCTGGTCAATGATGTGGTGCCCCAACGTGCCGTGGCGTTTCTCGTGGATGAGATCCGTTAGCAAGTCGCACGTGAAGATCATGCGCGAAAACTGCACGTGCGCTGGGTCGGCGGTGATTTGCGACATGACCGTTTCGTCATCCACAGCACCATAGCCGACTCGCTCGGGCGCAAGCTGACACAGAAACTGGGTCGTGAGGCCGCGCAGCGGCACGCACGTGTCGGGGAGTTCGTTGTAGAGACGCAAAAGGACGTCTCGGATCGGCTCGTAGTGGATCAGCACGAGTAGCGACTGCATAAAGCGCAGTTCGTACGTTGGGCCCAGAAACCCCATGAGCGCCTCAGGGGAGTACTGGTCCATAAACAGATTTAAGAAACGTGTGAGCCCTTCCAAATTCATCGCATCGCGTGAATAGTACGTCGCAAGCCGGTCACAGAGCGAATGGTACAACACATCGGTCGAGCCTTCGTGCGGCTGCAGCCCAACGACCGCCGAGACGAGCTGCGATGAAAAGCCCGATGAACACAGCACCCAATGGGAGCGGTAGATGATGGCGTACTCATCGTACGTGGGCTCGGCAGCCTCGAATCGCTCGCGTCGCGGTCCACACGCATTGGCTGGCGGCTCCTCCAGCATGCTGAACACTAGCGCCAAGACTAAAGCCGCAGAGAAGAGCGTGAGATGAATTATCTGCATTAATCCAGAGCGGCATACGCACGATTGTCCGGCCGCATGAGATACTGCAGCGTTGGGATGTAGTAGTCGGAGAGCGGCGAAATCTCGCTGAGCGTCTCGAGCACATTGTCCTTCTGAAGCGCGTCGAGCACCGAAGGCCCCGCAAGCAGCTCCAGCACGCGTTCGGTCATCGCGTCGTCACGCGCCTCACGCTGTTACGCTCTCAATGGTACGATCGCCGACTGCGGCGCTTAACTTAGTGTCACGTAGAAACAACGGCGGACGGAGTCATCAATAACACCATCCTGGTAGTGGTGAACCCATTCTGTCCACTGCATGTCAACCGACCAGCTCCTATGTTTAGCTTGTTTGCTTGATTGGCTGAAATACATGGACACAATTTCTAATTGGCTATAAATTGAGTCGCTGATCTTTTCCTAGCGGGGTCCCCTCCGTTCCGAAGCGCAATAGCGACAAGTTGAGGGGTTCCGTTAGAATGGAGGTCGTTACCGCTCCGACGCCGCTGACCATTGACACCAACGGCAGTGGCCAACGCGCAAACGCCTCCATCTCCGTCAACGGCAAGCGCAGGCTCGAGATCGATGGTGATGGCGACGACGCAGTGGCCCCCTCGTCGTCCCGCGTCGGCTGCTCCCACATGCCCTCCGACGACGGCGACGAATGGCTGCAAATGCAGCTCCACGCAACGCTGCGACGCGCGCGCCACGCCAACAACGCTTCGATCGTAGTTTGGGATGCAGACGAGTCACCCAGTCTGCGGTGTGAACGTGCCGTCTGTCTCTCGTGCGACTTTAGCGGCCGCCGCGAAGACGCGCACGACGCGGCGCAGTGCTTCCTCACGCATGCGATCCGCACGAATCACCATTTCGCGCTGCTGCCGCGCAAGAAACAGCTCTTCTGCGCGCGCTGCCTCGACTTTGTGTATCCAGATGCGGTGCTCGCGCTCACGCAGCTCACGACACCGTCGCATCACCCACCTCATCACAACCGAAACGTCAATCCTCTCGCGGCACGTCGTTTACACCACCACCACCACCCGCATTCCCATTCCCATTCCCACCACCCCTGCGCGCCGTCACTACGTCGACGTCTCATGCGGTCGTCGGCGCGCCGCGGCCTCGTCAACATGGGCAATACGTGCTTTATGAACGCGGTGCTCCAGACACTCGCGCACAATCCGCTTGTGCAGCACGAATACTTTGTCGTGCGTAGTCACAACACGACCATCTGCGAACAGAAGCGACGCCTAGCAGCACAACACCAGTCTGTAGTGGATTCGCTTGTGGCTGTCGCGCCGTGCATGGGCTGTGAGATGTCGTCGCTACTGCAGACGCTGTTCCCCGCGCCGCGCGCCACGCTCACGGCGCGACATTTGACGTCGCCGGTCGTGCCGCAGTCGTTTTTGGAAACATTCTGGGCGTCTGCACCTAGCTTTGTTGGCTCACAGCAGCAGGACGCCCACGAGTTTCTCGTGACACTGCTCAACGGCATCCACAAGCACACGTGTCCGCGGGCACCTGTGGCCGCTACTGCTCCTCCTGATGTCTCACCTGCGTCGCCGCGGTTCTCTCCCACGGGCCAGTCGCTGTGCGACTGTGTGGTCCACCACAACTTTGCCGGTGTCTTCAGCTCGGAGATTTCGTGCGTATTTTGCGATACCGTGAGTAGCAAGTACGATCCGTTCCTCGACATTACACTGTCGGTGGATACTCCAACTGCGACTCCACGCAAAGCCAACAACAGTCGCACGAATAATGGCACGTCGCCTCCACCACCGGCACCACTGTCGCTGGTCTCGCTACTCGAGCAGTTCACGGTTGAAGAGCGACTAAAGGGCGCAAACCAAGTGTACTGCCGCCGGTGTTCACGGTACGTGGACGCGATGAAGCGGCTCGTGCTCCACAAGCTCCCGAATCTGCTGGTGCTCCATCTTGGGCGGTTTGATTTTGTCAAGAAGAGGAAAATCACGGACACTGTGACGTTCCCACTGCGGGGGCTCGATCTCCGTGAGTTTTGCAGTGAAGTGGACATCAACGTCTCCCAAGCCGTTGCGACCCCTAGTCAGAATCGCCATCGGAATCGGCTGGACACTGTCGCAGCGGAAGGTTCGAACGGGCGGAACAGCCCCATGACGCCGCCACTGACGCCCCACACGCGCGACGCCATGTACGATCTCGCCGCTGTTGTCAGCCACCACGGTGACTCGGTCGACGGCGGTCACTTTACAACGTTTGTGCACAGCGCGCAGGACCACGACGCGGTCGCGGTCACCACTGGCGATGGCAGGGACGTGGCGGCAACGGCGGCGGCCTCGTCGTGGCTCCATTTTGATGATGCCAAGGTCGAACGGGTGAGCACCCAGCGCGTGGAAGAGAGCCAAGCGTACTTGCTGTTGTACGTACGTCGCCGCCTCTTTGTGTGAAGTTCCCGACCCGACGTGTCTGAGTTGAAAGTCAAAGTGAAGCCATTTCAGAATATTAGCCAATGATCTATTCTTTAGACTAGATTTTAACCAATCAATGGCCCGTTACCTGGCGATCTTTCGATAAAAACGAAGAGCTGCAAACCAATTCTTCAAATAAGCAACTCCGAATGACGAGCAGTCATAAATGCTGTTGCTGTCGGTGGCTGCTGCTATTGCTGTCGTGTTTCCATGTCGCCTGCTTCGTTCGCTCACGCACAGTCTCAGCGACCGATGCCGCCTGTTGTTACCCCGACTGGACAGCGCACTCACGTCTCCCGCTGTTTAATGTGACGCAATCCACTGCCGCCATTGCCGCCTCTACGCTGCCATTCAGCATTCCTGCTGCGCCGCGCGTTCATCTCCTCGTTGGAGTCAAGACCAACGTGATCCACGGCGAAGTCGTGCGTCGTGCTATCCGCTCCACGTGGGCAAACCGCACGTCGCTGCCCGTCGGCGTGCGCATCGTGTTCCTCGGCTGTGCCCCCGATCTTACGCAGTTCAATGCGACCGAAGCCTTGCGCATTCGTGACGTAATCGCCGCGGAGCAACAAGAGTTTGACAGTGATCTGCTGGTGGACGACCTCCTGTCCTGTCGCGACGCCTACGACGACCTCGTCAACAAAGTGCTCGCGTTCTTCCAGTGGAGCGCATCGCAGCCCGCTACGCATAATGCCGAGACCGACAAGTCGTTTGTAATGGTCGCCGACGACGATATCTACGTGCGCGTGGACCGTCTGCTCGCGCTCTTAGGAGACCCCACCATCCCCGCCCACCGTTTCTACGGCGGCCAAGTGTGGGCCACGCAGTACCGTCGCGCGACGTCTCCCCACCGCCACCCGCTCAGCACGCGCTACTACCTCTCGCGCGACCACTATGCCATGGACCAATTGCCGCCGTTTGCGAACGGCCCGCACTATGTGATATCGACGGACGTTGCGCACTTTATTGGCCAGCATCGCTCAATCTTTCGTGGCGTCGGCGGGGATCCACACCGCCACCACAGTGTCGGCTCACTGGACGACGTCTCGGTCGCGTTGTGGCTGCTCGCGATGCAGATCCACCCGCAGCATTTCCCCCACTTTATCAACTTGCGCGACACCATGTGCGCCAACAACGTTGTGTCGTTTGCCGACCTTACGCCGGACGCGCTCTCTCGTATCCACGCAAATGTTCAGCGGCACCGCCCCGTGTGTGAGGGCTTTTCGTTCACGACGTGGCTCAAGCGCGTGATACCCCATCGGTCTGACGAGGGCGTGCGCGACGATGCCCACCGTGTGGCGATGTGGAACACGCTGGCGCTGCGCTATCGCGTCGAACGACTATCGCACGTCGACGACACCGTCGTCTTTATCGAGGTGACGCGAAATGATCCGCGGGCGGCAGTCCACTTCAAGTTTGTGCCGACCACAATGACCTACTATGTGTTCTGCGAGATTGTGGCCCACCATATCGCCACGACGTTTAGTGTCTTGACCGGTCAACGCGTGTTTGTCTGTGACCAACTCCGCACGACGCTCAGCCGCTCAATCAGCGAGGACCTTACCCACTCTCCATGGAAACGACCAATCCTCGCACTGCTGCTTCACAATTTGGAAAACAAAGTGGTGTCGCCGTCACTCACGATTGCGGTGGCAACTGGCGCGCGCTATGCGCTAGCGGTGATCGAGACGCTGCTGGCCCAAGCGTACGCCGACGTGGAGCTGCAGGTATTTGATGCAGCGTCGTATAGGGAGGACGACCGGGATCCAGATGTCGTTGTCTTCACTACTGCCGAGACTTCCAACGATGCGGCTGCCAAAGCGATGGTGAAGAGGTATCTTGACAAATACAACAGTCGACTCGTGCTGCTGTATCCGCGCGAGTTGCCGCTGGGCGAGACACTGGACGAGCGTATGCTGGTCATTACGTCCGCACCATCTTCGCACAGTCGTCAATTGTATTTACCGTTGGCGGCCACAGCGTTTGGAAGCAGCACGGACTACTCACCCGTAGATCTGCTGCAATCGTTTGTCTCCCGACGCTACAGAGCCACACCACCTCATACATCCTCCCCGTTTCGACTGCGGCAGTTTTGCATCGACGATTACGCGCGCCACCAATGTGTGCATCCCCACCGGCAGTACTTTTACAACCTACTAAACGCACTCGACCGCGTTGACGTCGTTGGTGCGTGTTCACATCACGCGTCTCTGCATGGGATCCGCAACAACACGCTGACCGAGAGCATTCACATGACCAGCGCGTACTATCTCGACTCGAAGGCAGCGCGATTTAAAAACTACAAGTTCACGATCGCATTCGAGGATGCGGTGAACGTCCCCGGCCACATTGCGGACACAATTGTTGCTGCGTTTCTCGCTGGCAGTGTTCCTATCTATTACGGTCACTCGCCGACCATCACGCACCTCTTCAATGCCAAGGCCTTTATCGACTGCGGTGCGTTCGCCTCGCTCCGCATTTGTGCAACGCACGTGCTCGCGGTGCACGCGTCGCCGACGTTGTACGACGCGATGCGGCGCGAGGCGCCAGTGGTGAATAGGACGGCATTCTATGAGGCTTTCTCGTGGGACCCGAACGTGGTGGAAATGTTGCAGCAGATCACAAACAGCACCAAGGATATTCTTACACTTGGCAAGCGGTTTAAGTGGCTACTCGATCACGCGCCGTAGAGTCCACCTCGCCTTGTATCCATGCATGCGCCAATAACTGGGGTATCGTCCATCTGAAGATCACACGTAAACGCTATCTATTAGATCTTGATACACGCATTCTCAATGACAGTTTGTGGACGCACCGCTGTGCCGGAACTCTCATCATCGCCTTCGACACGAAATCTTTAGCGTCTGCTGAAATATTGACCCATAGAGGCGACGCGAACGTGTACGTCCCCATGATTGTCTTTTCGATGATCTCCGTATCCGTGTTTCCATAGATTGGCGGCGAGCCACTCAACAGAATGAACGTGATGACGCCGATGCTCCACACATCCACCGCCGTGCTTGGACGTACTCCATTAAAAACCTCTGGCGCCACATAACCAGGCGTCCCACGCTTCGAGACGCTACTATTGCCACTGGCTATGGAAATAGCAGATTTGAAGCCAGAGAGTTTAATGGTCACGTCGTCGTCATTCGCCGCCAGCATAATAATTTCGGGTCGGAGATCGTGATGAATTATCCCACGGCTGTGACAATAGTGGACAGCCGAGAGTAGCTGCTTGATCAAGCGCTGTGCGTCGAATTCTAGGTAGTGATTCTATGTCAATAGAGACACATGTGAGTTCGTCTCCATCACAATCTCTGCTGAATTCATCATACTTTGTGGGCAATGCGGTCAAAGAGGTCGCCTCCATCCAGAAGCTCCGTCACCAAATAGAAGCACTCTTCTTCTTCGTCAAAAAAGTCGAGAAAAGACACGATGCGGGGATGAGAAAGCTGCTGGAGGATGGTGGCTTCATTGCGGACGCGCTCTTCGTTCCCCGCCGTTCGTCTCACGCGCTTGACTGCGTACGTGAGGCCTGTCGCGGTGTGAATTGCTTTGTGGACGCCGCTATTATTCGGAAGCGTTCTGTCTGTGAGCGTGTACTCTTGGAGAAATGATCGGACAACAGCGTGAGGTTCTGGGCGGCTAGCGTGGGCCGCTGTTGGCTGCGCTGTCTGCGTCGATAGCTTGACGCCCATCCGGAAGTATCAACGCGACCCATCAGTTTTTTTTAAGCTGTTCGCATGTAGCCATGCTCGAAGTGCGGGTTAAGTGCAGTATTGCCTGAATTGCAAACGGCTCCTTGTAGTGACGCATGGGGTGGTAGGGTCAGGATCATAGTCCTTCCGACACTGTGACCATTGTGCCGCCTTGAGGTCTGACCAAGGCCTGCTTTTCGGCCGTCCAGATCTTTTTGTTGACTGGTATTGGGGACTTGCCAGCACTACAAGCGTCCAATGACACGCTACGCAGCAGTGTGACCGGCAAAGGCAACAATCGGGCGGGGCGACTAGTGGTTGAGAATAGCGGCAACACGATGCTGGACGGGCACCCATCATAGGCATCAGGCGTTTTGCAGGTGTCAAAGATCGTGCGATCTCACCGCAGTCATCTGCGCCTGGCATGAGCTTTATACAACAAAGGCGGACCAGGGTACATTGGGGGACTGCGGTATCAATTTCGCGCTGGTCGCAAAAGCGACCAATAAATACCCACCTACTCACCTATAGAACAGCATTTATGAAATGTGCAAGCGAGAATGTCATATTTTCTTAAATTGTCCTTGTCAACGGACGCATAACGTTTCACAGATGCCTGGAGCTGGTGAATTTCGTAGGACAGCTACAGTACTGTCGTTGACACGAGCTGTGCCCCAGAATGACTGATTTGAGCGGGAGGCTTACAGCACATCCATCACTGCGCATCACACTGAGCCTCAGGGTCCCATCTCGTCTCATGTCTCCGCGTTAAACGCCGCTCTCCCCTTGTTTTCCAGTGTCTAAATTGTACCGCCATTCCAGAGCGGTCTCGTGGATACACTGTAACTTGCTGTAATTTTCTGAATGATCTCAGTTCCAGGCTCATCTGTTGTGGCTGTTGCTGTTGCTGATTTACGTTCCATCACTGAAACTTACACGATTGTCAGCGCCTGGTGGATCGTCTCAGGCAATGAACACGTTGTTGTCCATGGCGAGAGTGTTCGTGTTGAGCAATGCATTGCGCGATTCAGGAGGTCTGTCAACGCGACGAGAACATCGGTGGTGGCGTCCGTCTTCACGTCGGCTGCAATGGCGTCGGGCAGTGCCTGGAGGAGGAATTTGAGGAGGAGTGTCGTCTTCATGGTGACTTAATAGCGAGGAGACATGTGGGAGAGGCGCTGGCGCTGAAGAGAGTGAATCGCACAACGAGGTGCAGGGAAATCGCAGCGAGAAAGCAATGTATTGAGAAAGGACGAGGACAATTGATCGGGAGACGAGGAGTACGTAGATTCGATCACGCCCGGATCTTCGTGGAAGTATTTCCCTACGTTCCGCGTAAAGTCGTGATGGAGGAATGCGTCATGGTCTTCGGACAGTCAGTATAGGAGCCTGCCCTCGGCATACAGGTCGCGCAACGCCGTGTGGACTTGGAGTGCGTAGGACCGAAGCTGGAAGCCAGAGAGGATGGCCGTTCAATCGATGCTGGATGAAGATGCGTTACCAGAGGGTATTGCCGTCACGGCAGGAGTTGGGAAGACTGTCCAGATACGTGGTAGCCGTGATCCTCAGCCGGCAGCGCCACATCCCCGAGATTTCGACGGCGCACAGTGCACTGTGTGCGACATGCCGCCGAGACGGTTGGGCAACCCAAGTCGTTCAAGACGCTTCTGTGTTTCATCGTCCGAGGTCTTAGGCGTTGGCGTTGGCGCCTCCTCACGTGAGCTCGGTCTTGTCGACCATCGCTATTACGCACTGTAGACTATCAAAATAGCAGCATCAGTAGGATCATCCAACGGGAGAGACAGCGAGCAATCTACAAGGGCGTACAACGTCAAGGCGCAAGAGCACAGCGTTCTGCTTTGTCTCCTGGACGTGCGGCGCCTCGCATGGCGCTTGGCGTCCTCATAGCCCACCAGCTCCCACCACGATATTGTTTGACACACTGTGCTTGACTCCATTAGAGACACTAATAATCGAAATAGAACGATAGCCAGATGTTCGATACGGTTTTTAACCGTCGCACCGACTTCAACCACTGGCCGGATTCAAGTTGCACGGCGGCGACGCCACCACCGAGACTGCACGACGTTGCCATTGTTTGCTGCGGCCGCTAGATAAGCCAGTGCTGCGTCTACTATACACATCTACCTACTCAGCTTGTACATCATCATCCTGTGGTGACTTGACCCTAGTATGCGCCTATTCGAAAGGAGCGTGCGCTGGCCGCTCGCCAAGCGAAGCGAAGTGCGTTGTGAACGCAGCTTCGATGGACTTCTGCTGCTAGGCCGCGTCAACGACTGGCAGTTGTATCGAGAAGAGTGGCGCTCTACGGCACGCCGCATGTGGATGGAATCGACCACCTGGGCTTCTCCTGTTCCAAGCCAGTCGGCAGGGTACACTCACGACGATCCGGTTCTCTACGGCGTGCTCACCGCGCTGACTTGCTGCCTCGTGCCGCAGATGATGCATGATTGGGTCGCGTACGTGATCACGCGCGAGTGCGAGTCCTTTAGGACACGTGAAAACTGTGAGAGCACCACACCTTGGACAAGTGGATAGTCGGCCGTTGCACGTGGCTAATGCGCGCAATCGAGCTTCAGGACATGGCATGGCAATTTTGTACTACAACCATGAGATCAGGTTGACAAGCGTGTTGCAAGCGTACCAGATCTGCCGGTTTCAGGTTGACAAGCGTGTTCCAAGCGTCCTAGATCTGCCAGTTTCAGTTTGACGACGATGTGCTCTACGCGATCATTGCGTCGGGCAGTCTCGACGTGGTGCAGTGGCGGCACAACACTGAGAAGGCGCTGTCAGCGCCGCGACCGGATTAAGCATTGGGGCGACTTTATCAACAAGGCGATTTTTGACTGGCTCGACCGACTCGAGGTCGTCTCCCTGCTCCTTGTCAAGCACTGTCAACCCGTGTATTACGCACTTACGCATGACGCACAGGTCTCGCTGCTGGAGTGTTGGATCCAGCCGCACCAGAGATCACGGACACGAATAGGCACCGTCTTGTTTTTCGCTGCGCCAGTCGCAACCTCGCGACCGTTGAGTTGCGTGTCACATCATCGACCGCTGCCAGCGTTGGAACGGTGCGCGCGACTTTGTGGTGGATGAATACCAAGTGTAATGCGCCATGGCCATCGTCACAGCTACGACCGCCTGGTTATTATCGAGTGTTTGTTTCCACATTCCAACGGTCCTGTGACACTATCTGTCCGAGAAGCCATCTCTGGCCATGTACGCGTAGTGCGGTTCTTCTTTGGCAGCGGCTACGCGCAAGCTGCATTCGCGAAGACTTGAGAGCTCGCCAAGTGATCAATCCGTCCGCCACATCGCGCTCTCTCTCTGAGAGCTTCTGGAATCAGCTGAGTTCATATCATTTCTGATTCCCCGCGATTCTGATTGGCCGATTCCACAGAACGTATCTTTCTATTTTTCATCATCATCTGTTCATTGATTCGACAGCTAGTTACTGCATCACCATGGGCGTCCTCGCGTGGACTTTTGTCGCAAGCGTCGCGTGGCTGATGCGTGCGCAGAGTCCTGTCGTCGCGACAGACGATGGCGTGCGACATCCGTTGGCTACCACGCAAACGCCCAAGTTTAGTCATCGCGACGCCAGTCTCACCAATGACGACTCCTACCACGACAATGAGGACTTGGTCGACTGGTCCGCAAGTGTGGCGACGTCAATCGATCCTCCCAACTACGAAATCTATACGAACGACTCACCAGTATTCCTAGTGATCGGCGTCAAAACTAGCGTTCTCCAACACTTTTCCCAGCGCCAGGCCATTCGCGAGACGTGGGCAAGTGCTACAGCCCTTCAAAACACTACAGCGCGCGTCGTCTTTCTTGGATGTGAGCCCGACTTCTCGTCGTACACGGACCCAGTCGAGCAAGCGAGTGTTGCAGCCGCGATCGCTGCTGAGCAGCGAACCTACAAGGATCTGTTGACAAGCGAACTTAGCGGTTGCGTCGACTCGTACAAGCAACTGCTTCACAAGGTCGTGAGCTTTATGCACTGGGTCGTGACCACAGCTTACCCGATGCAACAGTCTCTACGCTACGTCATGGTGGTTGACGACGACGTCTACCTGCGCGTCGATCGACTCGTGGAGATGCTTCGTCGTGACGCCACGCCTACTACACGGTTCTATAGCGGCCGCGTGTTCAAAGCTCATAAGCCCATGCGCCCTCCTGCTCACAAAAACTATATCTCAGAGGAAGAGTACGCTTTGTGGACACTCCCGCCGTTTGTTAGCGGCCCCCATTACGTCGTCTCAATGGATATTGTACACTACGTCACGCGCAATCGCTTGCACCTCCGCGGGCTCCGCGGACTGGACGACGTCTCAATCGCTCTCTGGCTCCTAGCGCTTCAAATCCACCCTATTCACCTTTCACAATTCGTTTTGCTGCGCTCAACACCGTGTCATGATCAAGCGCTTGCGTTAGCGGATCTCTCGCCCTCGGCTCTGTATTTACTGCACCGCAACGCTGCCGCAAACCATAGCTTCTGCGACGGTGTGCACGGCGCGTCCGCCAGGGGTCGTCATCGAAGCATCGTTTTACCAGACGCACAAGACCGTGGTACCTCGAAAGGCAATGTCTCCATGGATACGTTCTTGACGTGGGAGTTGGTCCACGATCCCGTCTCGTATGCTCTCCACGTCAGTGTCACCATCGCTGTCGCGTCGCGTGCGATTCACTACGACTTTGTACCCGCGACGACGCCGTACGACCACGGCCTCTGCATGCCGGCTACGCGACTGCTTCAAACAGAGCTGTACATTTCCGTCGAAAACGAGTTTTGCGAGTACCACCGCGAGCAGCTACGTGACTTCATGGATAAAGTCGTCCATGACGACCATCGCTTTCGAGCCATGCTCACGCTCCCTCGACACAACATAGCTGTCACCAGTCGATTAACTGTGACAGTCGGACTATCGAGAGGTGCCAAGTACGCACGCGTGCTCATTGAGAATCTGCTGCTACAAATGTACTCGATGACGAGGATTCTCGTGCTCAGCGAGGACGCGTTTGTGGACAGTGTGCCGCCGGATATCTTTGTCTTTTCCATTCTCGACGATGACGCGGCCGACGGAATTCCCGATGGAGCACGATATATCACCAAGTACGGCCACCGTAGTCGACTGGTGATGCTTGCTGGGGAAGCGTGGGTGCCTGAAAAGTTGGATCCGCGGGTGACGCTAATCACGACGCGAACGGATCGAATCCACCGGAAACAACTGTATCTGCCGGTCGCCTCTACGATGTTTGCCGAGAGCATCCAACACACGCCGCTCGAGCTGCTGCAACCGTACGCCGAACCAGATCCGGGCATTACCTCAAGACGCTTCTGCGCGTATTTGTATGCGCGATGCGACCGCCTTCGACGCGAGTATATGTTCGACCTGTTGAATGCGATCGAAGCTGTCGACGCCCTTGGCGCGTGTCAAGGCGCCACACACAATCCGCTACCATTGCGGGCAAACGAGCGGTTCACGGAAGCGTTCTACACGGACGCTGCGATCGCCAAGTACACCAACTACCGATTTGTGGTCGCGTTCGAGAACACGGTGGCGCCAGGATATGTCACTGAAAAGATCGTCACAGCGTTCTTGGCTGGTGCGATCCCAATCTATTACGGTCACTCGCCCACCGTGGTCCTCCTTTTTAATCGCGATGCCTTGATCAACTGTGGTGATTTTGAGTCCTTGCGAGCGTGCGCGCAGCACGTGCGCGCCATCCACGAGTCACCTGCAAAGTACGAAGCCATGAAAGCAACAACGCCTGTGGTCAATCGAACGCTCTTCTTGGAGACATTTGGATGGCATCCCGAGGTCGCAACTGCTCAGGGAGAGGAAACGCCGATGCAATTAATAACGCGACTGAAGGTGCTTCTGGAAACCGAGATCGTTGGAGCAGCCGCCTGACGCGGTACGATCGTCCGAGCGTGTTTTTCATGAGCTGCTATCACTCCAGTCGTGTAGACCGTGACATGAGGGAAGGACAAAGGCGTGCCAGGAGTTGCGAGGTTAAAAAAAAATCTATTGGCGATAGGGATTCCAACTGAGGAGTTGATACGCACAGCGCGAAATGGCACGTGAGAAGGGGGTATATTAAAATGCCCAAGCACACCGGCCATGCCCACACGTGAAAAATCTGCCTCCGCTCAGTTTGTGCATAAGCCGATCCTCAACGTGGTTCTTCTCGATAGGAAGCGCATCTCTGATCGCTTGGACGTGGCTGGAAAACGTATCGCAACCAACATCGGGTTCGTACCTGAGCACCATTGTGC
>JAADVD010000190.1:0-55023 GCA_023334535.1 Pythium vanterpoolii | reverse complement strand
GCAGCACATCCTCCAATGAGAGTTCGCCGGGCACGGCGTTCAGCTGCGGCGCGAACCGCGTCTCAAAGTACCGCACGCCAATCGCATACTGATCACACCCGAGCTCGTACGCCACGCGCTCGAGGGCCGAGGCTTTGTGGAGCACCGCGGTTGCATACGCAAAGCACGCGAGGTACTCTTCGAGGTTGTTGTAGGTCTCTTTGAACACACAGGACGAAAACTCGGCAAGGTCGTAGGTTGGGAGCTCGACGCCCTGTTCCTGGGCGAGTTCAATCAAGGTCTGGGGACGGAGGCAACCGTCCAAGTGGCAATGCAAATCGGTTTTCGGAAGCTTGAGCAAAAACTCATCGGAGTACCGCGGGTTCTTGGGGAACTGGCGCTTCACGGGCGTCGCAGAATCAGCCATGGGTGTCGCCTTGATAAGCTAGGGAGGTGGTGGTGTGGGGGGGGAATGAGAGGGATAGGATGGACGGAAGTGGCCGAATGGACTCGATGTTGCGTGTGCCTGGAACACTTCCATGCTTGCTTGCATTCAGGGCTGAGTTGACCTTCACTCTTTATGTGCTGCTCAGTCAACAGCGTTTTTTCGTTAAAGCCGTATTTACGTCTTTTATAGAATTTTGGATTTCGATAATTTGGCTTTTATCGACCATCCTACTTTTGATATTTTGTAGTTCATGAATATCAAAACAAGGTAAGAATGTGAGTCAACGTGAAAATCTCAGCAGGTTACGGAGAAAGTCCAGTGAAATATAAACTTCAAGTGTGATTTGCGAATCAAGCCCGGCAAAGCTATTGAAGTATCCGTTTTTACAGTATAAAGGATTTAGTGAGTTGGTACATGAACGAAAGAAGGCTCAATAATATCGACTTGAACTGGGATACGTCGTATGTAGCTCTCTACTTCCAGGGCGGCCGGCCAGCATCCAACCTTGCTGTTCAATTTGATAGATGTGACTCAAGGACCCATGTCATCAAACGACGTAAGTCACACAGCAGATCCCTCGGTTTCAAAGGGTCTTTCACCCAACATTAGTGCATTATGCAGGTTCTCCACTGATGACTGTCAAATATCACTGTCTTTTCTTTTTCCACGCTGGCAGCACTGGACGCACTGAAAATGAAAGAATCGCCACAACTCAACTCTCTTTCGGTCGGTAGCCTCCGTATTTTCCCTCAGGATCGAGAGTTGGGATTTTCGTGCTCATCCCACTCATCTTCTTCTATATATCTCGATCCATGGCCACACGACGGCTCGCGAACTGGACTTACGCCGTGGCCACCTTAGCGCAGTCTGTAATCCGCGCTACCACCCACACGCGACTGCACCAACTCGTAGTCATGGACCATCTCGCGTCACTCCCAACCGCCGTACTCACACTGATCTTTGCGTTTGCCGATGATGACTACGTGACTAATATGAATCCATCCACCCCGCGCTTGCCTATCGAATTATTCACTACGCTGCGACGCGCTGGTGCGACGCAGTTACAGCCAGCGATCGAGGAGATCCAGCATGCATTCCACCAGTCGAACGTGTGCTTTGAATTCGATGCTGACGATCTACAACTGTGCGGTGCTGTCGCGTCGCGACTCATCGCACGGCTTGGTTTTACTACTAATGGTCGGAACAGTAGTAATACTACTGGTGTACGCTATCTCCGGCTCGGACTAGAAATGCTCGAGTATCGCCAGAGTTTCGAGGTCGTAAAGGCACGCGCCTATGCCGAGACGTTTGAAAAGATAGTGATTCCTTGGGATCGCGTCTTTGAGAGATGCCCCCATCTCAAGCGACTCGATCTCTCGGGTCTGCCACTGCGATCGACGCAATTACCAACACTATTGCGGGTCGCATCGCTCCACTGTCGCGAGCTCCAGTCGCTTGTGCTCCCCGACAAGGAATGGTATCGCGGACCCGTGGGCATGGACGCCTATCCTTTGATGAAGGCACTTATCAAGGCCCTAAAACAATGGCATCACCACAATGGCGGTCTCCGTCAGCTCACCATCCCCCAGCGCACGACCCATCCCGACGCCACGATCACCCGCCAATCCCTCGCGGATGAATTTTTACTCGCAGTCGCAAAATTCTGTCCAGCACTCGAGCATTTCGACGGATGGAAAGTTAGCTACTGTGAAGCCGACGGCATGCTGCGGTGCGACGAACGCCTCCAGTGTTCGCTACATGCGTGGCACGTGTTTTGTCAGTCCTGTCTCCACATCCAAGAGATTCAGTGGTGTATTTTTCCCTTCGTCGATGCATTTTTCCGAACATTTGCTGCCCAAGCGAGGCCGCAACTCCGAATCCTCACGCTCGCAACCAACGCCAGCATTTCTATCGAGGTCGATGGAAATGAGAATGAGAATGAGAATGACGATTCGCATCGTACCTGTGCGGCTGCAGCTGTCTTCGAGGCCATTGCGGCCTGTCCCGCCCTCGAGCAGCTCAACGTCCTACTGCAAGAAGACCTCACCGCGAGTACTAACCATCAATCCACCGAAACTATCGTAAGCGACACAATATTAGAGACGCTCGCGACCGAGTGTCCACAGCTCGAGCGTCTGCAGATTCTCCAGGCCAAGAATGGTGGATCCACTATATTTACGCGTGACCACAGTTACCCGGGGATCTCAGATCGCGGAATCAGTCGGCTCGCAACGCTGCCGCACTTGCGTCACGTCCACATGAACGTTGGCTCGCACTGTGGTGCCGACGGACTTTTTGCGCTGATCGCCAGTGCCCCTCGCGTCGGCCCGGCGCGCGAGATCGAGTTGGTCGTCGGCTCGTACGATGCGAATTTATATGCACACAGCCTGGGGCGGTCGGCAGTGTCATCCACGTCCCCCCGTAAAACCAGCATCGACTTTCGCGCCGTGCTCCTCGAGTTCTTGGAGCTCCTGGTCGTCCACAACGCCTCGCTCGAAGGTCGGCGATTCCAGCTACAAATACATAATGGCTCAAGTCTCTATGTCGATGATGAAGAGACATGGCAAGCCCAACTCGAAGCGACCGTAGCCCAGCTTTGTCTCCACTGTCCAGCGCTGCAGTTACGCATTGTTCGCCAAGGCGGCGTCGCCAGCGCGACGCTGAGGCAGTCCAGCGGCGTCGGTGGCTCAATCGTTGGCGTTTTCCCCACAAACAACCGGAGCTTACGAATGGGAGGTGCCAGAACTATGGACTGGTCCAAGGTAGCATGGTACGCGACCATGCAAGCGTTCGCGCTCACGGCCGTGTACAGCTATAGAGCAGGGACCCAACTCGCCTAGACGATTGTTTGATGGTGAATTGTCTCACATTTATACAGTATAGCAATGTCTCGGTGCTGTAGCTTGAATATCGTGGTGCTTCCCTGCGGAACCACGTTCCGCACATGACGTTGCTGAGCCTTGGCGTAATTCCGAGCTGCTGGGCTGACTCACCAAGAGTGAAGGTTCATGAATTGCAATGTTGAACTTGCAGTCACCAAGAGTGAAGGTCTGCCATCGAGTGGTGGTTGTCTCTTAGTCGATTAGTCAGGACACACTTGAACCATCGAGACGCCTCTGTCAACCTGCGACAGCTCGCGGTTTCTCCCCGATCTTCCTCGTCATTATCGAATTCTCCATCGATTGCCCCAGTTAAAATCATCATAGCGAGTCCCATGGCCAACTCCACTCCCGTGAAGAAGCAGTTCCCCAAGAACCCCCAGTACCCGGACGAGTTCCTCCTCAAGCTTCCTAAGACCGATTTGCACTGCCACCTAGAGGGCTGCCTCCGTCCCCAGACCTTGATTGAACTCGCCCAGGAACAGGGCGTCGAACTGCCGAGTTACGATCGCAGCGAGCTGTCGTCCTGTGTGTTCAAAGAGACCTACAACAACCTCGAAGAGTACCTGGTCTGCTTCACCTACGTGGCCTCGGTGCTCCACAAGGCCTCGGCCCTCGAGCGCGTGGCGTACGAGCTCGGGTGTGATCAGTATGCGATTGGCGTGCGGTACTTTGAGACGCGGTTCGCGCCGCAGCTGAACGCCGTGCCCGGCGAACTCTCATTGGAGGATGTGCTGCTTAGCGTGAACCGCGGTCTCCAGCGCGCGACCGACGAGTTCAACGCCAAGGACAAGGATGTTGCAAGCGGCCTCGCACCGCCGTACGCGTATGGGATTATCGTGTGTGCGATGCGGTTCTTCACGGCCGACTTCTCGCCCTACTACAAACAGTTTTGTGAAGTCCACAAGCACGAAGATGCCCACCGTCTCTACGGCTTAGCGTCCATGGCGTTGATCACGCAGGCTTATGATGTCAAGACGACCCATGGTGTGCCTATTGTCGCTTTGGACATTGCGGGTGCTGAGCGAGGGTACCCTGCCCACGACCATAAAGAGGCGTTTGCATTTGCCCATAAAAAGTTTCTCCACAAGACGGTCCACGCCGGCGAAGGCTACGGTCCGGAGAGCATTTTTGAAGCCATCACGGATCTTCATGCCGAACGCATTGGGCATGGTTACCATTTGTTCCATCATCACGCCATTGAGAAAGACGGCATGAGCGACACGCAGAAGCAAGCGTACTGCCACGATCTCGTGCAGTACATGGGCAACGTCCGCACGTGCCTCGAAGTGTGTCTCTCGAGCAACCTCCAAACCGTGCCCGACATGCAGCAGGACGTGTCGACCCACCCGATCCGCCAGATGATCCACAACAAATTGGCTGTGAGTCTGTGCACCGACAACTGCACCGTGTCCCACACTAACATGTTCAAGGAAGTGCGGCTCGCGTGCGACGCGTTCCTCCTCTCGCCGCACGAGTTGCGTCGCATTCTGATTACGGGTTTCAAGCGGTCGTTTATGGATGGCGCGTATGCGGCCAAGCGTCGGTACAACCACCACGTGATCGATTACTTTAATCACTTGGTGAAAGAGTACAAGATTGAAGGCATGGACGCGACCGAGGAGCCTATGAAATCGGAAGACACCACCAAGTAGACACGCGAGTTCTCTTGAAGCGTGGGAGATTGTACGGCACACCCCTCGGCATAAAAGCAGGTAGTAGATTGGAGGGGCGACTCTCTCATTACACTCAAAAACAACCATTTGTGACTCAGTCTCACGCATCGGAACCCCTCGTCTAACGACCACGCACCACTGATATCTGCCTTACACAAATATTTTGGTTGTCCTTTAAGTGGGACCGACCCGAGCCAGTTCGGACGACCCACGGACTGTCGCTGCTTTATCGGTAGTCACTTGACGAAGCCTCGGCTTGGCGTCCATATGGGTCTTCCTCACCGCAAACCACACGGACATCATCGTCATCAACACGACTCCCACGGCGACGCCGACTGAGACTTCAAATGGCTGCCCAAAACCTTCGAGCTTGTTGGTCCCGGTCACTGACAACGCCTTGTCGTATCCAGCACCAGAGTACAAAGTGTCACCCACGCATTGCCATTCAAACACACTCACCACTTGTTCACGCCGCTTTGCCCGTGACCAGCTTGACAGACTGGAGCTCGCCTTCAGGGAAAATGGTATAGTCGTCGTCCGTGGTACAGAATGCTCCCCCGCCGACTTCGACCACTTAATTCTCGTCGTCTTGATACTCCTTCATATGGTCATTGATCCGCTCTTTAATTGGGTACGACGCAGGGTTACAGCCCACTTGCATGTAAGCTCACCCTCCTCTCTGAACTCTTGGTACAGTCGGATATCGTCAATCTTCATGAACATGGGGTACTCGTCACAAATGCGATTCACTTTTTCGTTCGTGCCGTCACCCCAACACACCGCGTCGCGGTTCTTGGGCCGAGCTTCTCACGACGACGAGACCGCAACGTTAAGAACGAGGTACGTGGGTTCTTTCAGCGTGATTTTCCTTGGGTTGGGTTGCTGGGCTTCTTGGGAGACATTCTCAAACGCGTCGGTCGTGACCTCACACAAAAAGGGGTACCCATCCAGCATCCACCAGACTTACCCGTGGGGATCCGTGAACCACTCGAGCTGGTGCACCAAGCAGTCGGTATAGGATCCTAGATGGACCGGCCAATTCGACGAGATGACATCCATCTGGTAGTTGAATTCGGTCGTGACGTTGGTCTTGGTTTGGTTCTGAAGATGGGGCGAACTGCACTGGGCAGTCTGATTGTCGGGGTCACAGAGGTACGATCCTGTGTAGGCGTTCATGAGCGAAAAACACGTGCCATTGTGATTCGCGCCCTAGTGGTACGGGTCGTGGCCGTCGCTGAGCGAGAGATCGGCGTACCCGTCTTTCGCGCCGGGACACAGGGCCGGGGTACACTTGTTGCTAGTAACGCCGGCTTTGATCGACGCGGCGACGGCGTCAAAGGTCTGTTGCTGCGTGCCATCCGAGGTACAGAATGGATTGGCCGTGTACTGCAGGCCTTGTGCCCGCGCTTGACGTACACGGCCGTAGGGATGCCGGGGCTGTTGGCACCTGCTGCTCTACAGTTAAAGACGTAGAGAGAATAGATATTGGCCGCGTCCACTCCTTGTCAACAGGAAACATGCGAAAGGCGAGCGGGGCCGATCTGGAGTGACGATGAAATGGCATCACCGCCGCTTTCCAGATGATCAATTACGGGAGAGCCTCGGCCTTGCTTAGGGTTGAGTCCATACCCAAGGTTTGTATCGCATGCACTGGTGCGTTCATTCATGGGGTCAAAGACCTCGGGCTCGCAGCGATCGTAGGAGAACAGCCACACGCGATTAATCGAGCACGAAAACTCACTAAAGATCGCCCGCCCGAGGTTCTCCATCATCCACCTACCGGGCCACGTTGTGTAGAATGTCGTCTGGTCTTGGTCGAGCCCGAGACCCGGCCGAATCGTCCGTTGGGGAGGTCAGGATCATCGAATGCCGGACGGACGGTCCCAGGTAGCTGCGCGGCGACTTCGAGCATGCCGCATTGGAAACAGAACTGGTTCCAGATGGGAACATGGCCGCACGGTAGTACATGTCGACGTGTCGGTAACCGGGGGGGTTGGTTTACATTTTGTACGTAATGAATCAAATATGCTCGTCGTGAACGTTGATATAGAGCAGCATACTCGTATGCCATTGGCATCGTCACACGCCATCGAGGTCATATTGTGGGAGCAGTACTCCATTGCTGCGTTCACGTCATCGGGCTTTTCGACGGACGTCACGAGGTGGTCTCTACCGGGACGAAAGTCGCGGTTTGGCGTATTGAATTCGTCGCCCATGTCTGGTTGCATGACTTGGTACAGTGCGTAGTCTTGTCCATAGTTGCAGCGTCGGCCACCGCGAGCAATAGCACAAGCAAGAGCAGCCTCGTGAGAAGCGGGAGAGAAGGGGGCTGCGGGTTCTCTCGAATTGACCGAGTGCTAAGGAGTAGGCCATACCCACAGCCCCGTTCTCATGCGATGAACAATGCGACAGTGGCATCGCCGCCGATGAATCGAGGTATTGTGGTAGATTATAATGACATGATAGCGTCCAATCGATGCGGAACATTGGGTGCGATGGCATGATTTAATTTGGCACGGAACACTAAGTCGCGAAAACAATGCGCACATTCATAACTTATAATATTATGTTATGGCAAATTGCCCAGTTTATTGCATTTTTATCACTAGAATAGGACAGCTGGGATCAGATTCTGAAATCTGGCCTGGGTCTGACTCGTTTTTGGTGTCGAGATCTTTGCGGAATGGGAGCTCCGAACACTAGTACGGAGATGGTTGAAACTTCGACTAAATCCGATGCTGCTGCACAGTCATACCGGCCTTATTAGATGGCATCAGACATCTTGCATGGGTCGCTCGGCGACGCCATTCAGGCTCTTTGGCTCTTTGGGGTGGCTATTCAAGTGCCTCTAACGAAGAAGCTCCGTATCCCATGCATCGATCTGCTCATGATGGGATTGTCCGCGGTCGTCTGTGACGTGAGAAATCGTAAATCTCACATGCATTCAGATTTAAGACTCAGAATGACGGTAGCTGTAGACCACAGGTGGTGCTAGCCAGAATGTGGCATCAAAAGGCACTATCTAGCCACCATTTCGAATGGGTGGTGGTCTGCTGGACGCTCGCCCGCCAGTGGTGATGTCGCCAGGGGCGAGTGACAACTGGCCATCCACTCAGCCACTTCATTCTCGTATTTTCTCACAGCACAAGCTGTCGAGATTGATATAATATCTCTGCTGGCTGGCGGATGCCACGGTTCTCACAATGACTGCTTAATTCTGATATAATGAGACTGAATTATCATGTCGATTCCATACCCATGCTGAGTGAAACCACCCCCCCCTTCATATACTACTACTAGTGTGCAGTAAGAATGATAAATGGAGAATGAGAACATTTTCATCATGTGACTGCCTTCCTAGCATGTGAGAAGAGAAGACCAGCCATTTCTAGTGATGATTTACTAAAAGTGGCGTAGGGTCTGGTTACCCAGATGTACCCACTCGTAAAAATACCACATGGGGCTGCTGCAGTGATTTACGCTTCCCACGACGAAAATGAATCTGTCGGTTCAGAAAAAATCGCCAGCAGCACTGACCACTTCGTCCGACTCACCAGCGCCACCACCAGCGGCAGGTTCACGTACAGGAATTACACGCAGGAACTTCATTTGCAATTTCACTCTCGAACAGCACAACCGCAGACGCCATGACCGACAGCGAATCGTACCGGTACTGTGTTGCGCTGCCTGGCGGCTTTGCCGTGCTCGTGTTTGTATGGTGGCTATGGCGCGAAATGCGCAAGTCGCGCACGCCGCACCGCGGCTTCAACACCCATGGACCCGTCCACATTGTCGTTATCCAAGACACGGCCAACAGTGCCAACGGCAACAGTACGGGTATGGCGTACCCAGTACACGAAGCGGCGTTCAGCGCGTACGAGGAGTGCAGCGTTGGGGTCGTCGACGAGGAGCCGCACAGCGCATACTATCACAGGCAAGAGACCCTACATGCAAGCAAGCACAACGACGACATAACTACACAGACTGCCGCAAGCATCGACCGGCGATAACAAGCAAGGCAACAAGTCCATTGCTCGCTCACATATTGGAACTTCTACACAAACACGGGTTCCACATTCCTTCCAGCATTCTGTGATCTGCCCGCATGCTGACTCGGACGCACCCAAAGACGCTACGTGTACCATGTGGATGGTACACTCCTCTTCACTGGATGTTCCACAATTCCTTCTACGTTTTTAATTGGCTAAAATATGAAATCAAAGTGTTTTGATTGGTATAAACTATGCTTCTGATTTTAGAATGTCGGCGTCATTCCCGTTTCGAACCCCTTCAAAAGCGACGTCACTTAGACGGTGTGACCATCATAGCATCGCGTCAACGTCGCTGGCATCGACTCAACTTCCATCTCCTCATGCGGCGCAATCGTCGGCGTCATCGCGTACGATAAGAAGCACTTGACCACTACACCGGAATAGCTCACTAGTCAAAGCCACGCCCAAGCAGCAAAGACTCGGCACGCCACCAGCGCGTGTGCCTGTGTTGCCCATTGCCGCGTCTCTTTCACTCTCGTCTGACTGCTCTCGTATACAGCTCCCACACACCAAACAAGGCACAACGACTCAGCGAGATACAAGAGAATACAGTATGGATGTGGTGCTCGTGGTGCGCTTCCCAAATGAGCTGCTCGTGCTCATGCGCCACGGCCTAGGCAAGATCGAGTTTCTCGCGCACATCACGTCGGTTGCGTGGATGAAGGCGTTGTGAAACGGCAACTGTGCAGAGCGGCAGGCGTGAACCCAGTATTTATTCCCGATAATGAGAAACGCGGACCCACGATGGAGATTTCGACGATTGGATTGTGATTGAAGTGTGAGGCCCAGCGATTGCGAGCGAGAACCGAGGGTATCCGCTCCGATGTTATTCAGTGTTTGGTGTCGTAAATATCAAGTGCTTATTGCGCAATATTGCATTCTCGGACTTCGTATCATGGGTTGGTCATCTTTCGCAGGTCTGGTCACGCGCTTATGGGAAGTATCATGCCGTCAGTTCAACTGGCCAAAGCAGGGGTAATTCATGCTTATTTGTGATCGGCGATAAAGAGGGGACCGCGACGACACTCACAGTGGCTACGGCCTAACCTCATGTTTCTGTAATGTTGGCATACCGCCTAGCAAAAGCTTGTTTCTCTTTTTGGGCCGAGGCATTTGGGTGTTGCGTGCTAGGCCAACGCCAGTACCGTGGCATCATAGACCGCCTCGCGGTTGCTATCCGCCTTCCGCTCGGCTTGCTGCGAGCACGACTCTCGCAGGATAGCGCGTACTTTGGTGATATCGCCAAACGTACCGCACATCTCGCCGAGGTGTTGCACGTACTGCAAACTGTAGCTTGTGAACGCATGCCCAATGCCTTTCTCCTCATCACTCGCATCACCGCACTCTTCCTTAAACACTTGAAGCATATCGTCCCGACACGCCCTCTTCTTGTCGTCAGTTGGTGGAGCCCCAGCAAAATTGACCTTAAGCGAGGTCGAGTGAATACTCTCGAAGAGACGATCTGCTCGCTCACGACTTTGAATCTCCTGAATTAGCGCATCGGCAAGGACTTTCCGATCCGACCCACGGTCACTACGCAAGTATTTGTAGAAGGCAAGCACGACGTTAACGTCGCGCGAATTGACAGCGCCAGCGAGCGGCGCCTGGCGACTCAGAATCGAGTCGTTGTCCTGTGTGTCCTCGCTCGATGCATTGTCGTCCAAATCGTCTGCTCCATCACTGCTTGGTGCCTTATCATAATTTGACTGGAAATTCCCGACAATCTCGTGGCGAATATGCTTGGTACCAAAAGCCTGGACGCGACTCATGTTGGTTTGGGCCTTGACCAGTTTGAATTGGCTCCGCAGTGTTTCGCCCGACAGATCGGTGCGATCGCTGTCTTGCATCCAGTTGACCGAGTACAAATCCCCCAAGCACGTGTTCATGGACACGCCGTCGACAACATCCATCGGTGGGCAGTAGTATCCCCACGACGACTCGGTCGCGTTGGCAGCTGTCGTCACAAAAGCATTGATCCGCGTCATGTCTTCGTCAACGAACATCGATCCAGACTCACACGCTAGAAGTCATAGATCATTACAAACTGTCAGAGTATGATTCAGCAATTCCATCCCACAACATATCTCACCTTCGACGTAGAACACCAGCTCCTTATATCGCTTCTGCTCGTACATTTTCTCGAGCGTGCTGGTCAGCTGTTTGGCCGTCAAGAGCTCTTCGTTTGGGAACACAACAACACCCCGCGCGCCGTGATCGACAAAGTTCACAAACACGCGGTCGTCCGCGCCACTCCCCAGCACTTTCTTGCCGTTAGTCGCGGTGGCATTACCCAACAAGACACTGAGAAAATTCTCAGGTGTGACGTCTTCACCGCGGTAGTCGATCTTGCACCCTTCGTACACTTCGAGCGGCCCTTCGCCCGACGTTAAGTTTGACGGTTTGTTAAAGATCTTGCCTGGGAACGGATTCATTTGGTTGTGGGCAATATCGTCGTACGCCATGAGCACCACGTTTTCTTCCGGAATGCCGTGGCGCCGCACGACGTGGTAGGCGTGGCACGCATCGGCTTGGTGGCGGTAGTTCCAGTAGCCCATCGACCCTGCGACAATCACAGCCCAATGCTCGGCGTTTACCGACGGCGTACCACTCGTCGCCATCAGGGCGATTAGCCCGCTCGTAGTGAAGAACTCACGTGCACGCATCTTCACTTGTGTTTTCTCCACCCAGGATTGGTGATGGCGGCTCTGGATTTGTTTGGTCCAATCTTTCTTCAACTTGCGAGGAAGAACAATTTCCGATGCTCATACCGGTATTGATCGGTACATTTCAGTCCGCTGGCAACCACACCGTCTTTTGGTACTGTGCCCGCCAACCACCACATGCTTCGACTCTCAGACAGCCAACGATGAGGCGACAAACTTTCAGCAGGGGTCACAAAAGTCGAAATGTCAACAAATTTAGAGGTCGATCCAGTCAGTCGGCAACTGACTAATTCATAAATATCGACATTTCAAGGGTTTTCCGGCTTTCATGTTCCGATCGCGGTGCGTGCCCGTGCCATGGAACCATGTGGACAGTCAACTCCTCCCTACAGACGTTGGACTGTATTTCTCCACGGCCACCGTGCGTATACGAAAGCACCGCCAAGTGCTCCGCGTTATTGTATCTCCACGCGCGCCTGCGAGGACCTACGGCGCATCGACTTGCCTCCACCGAGACCGCGAGATTGCGCTGCGTCGTACCGTGGTCGTCCCGCTTCTGCCGGCGTCTTCGTGCCACCACAACGTCGCCGCAAACCTCAACGTGTTGGCGACTTGACCGTAATTAAACATCCGCCTGGTCATGCGCCAGTATGGACGCTCTGCGACGCGCCCGCGAGGCGTGCGCGCGACAGCAGCGATAGCATTGATGATGATGATCCTCACCGTGTACGCGACCGTCGCGTCGGCCGCTGGGAGTCGTAGCCAGAGCGGCTCGGGCAGCGCTGCGGTAGAAGTCGCTGGCGTCGTTGGCGTCGCCGACGTCCCAAGCACGCCGGCGCCCGTGCCGTCGCCAACATTTGGCTCGGATGACTGCACCGCGTGTTGTAGCGCCGACGTGCAAAGCAAGAACGGCACGGTATTAGGCACCGACGCATCGTTTGCGTGCTGTCGACCGGACGGCAAGTCGAGCGATTTGTACAATACAAATTTTGGGTATTGCGTCGGGTTGCCGTGCTGTTCGTTTGGCGGCCGGCCATCGCAGCGTGGACAGACATGGTTTCCGTGTTTGCTGTTTCCGACGTGCATGAACGACCCCAACAAGAAGGATTTCTGCGAAGGCGAGACCCAGAAAAGCTTTGCGAGAGGCGCGAGTTTCAACTGCACCGACGGCTGCTGCTCGGGGCCAGTGCTGGAATCCAATTTATGGACCAATGTCGCCAACGCCTATCCGGGTCAGACCAACGGCACGTTTGCCGTGACCTTTAATCCGTCCGAGCTCAAGCGCGCGTTCTTCCAGCCGCCGGATCGCGATACCTATAGTCTCCAGCAGATTGTGCTCGCGAGCCCACCCGACTATGTGTTTGGCAAACACCCGAATTGCCGACTTACCAAGACGCAGACCAACACCAACACTACAACCAAGTGCGTCGTCTCCAAGCTCCGTGGCAAGACCCACCTCACTGTGGATATTCCTACGAGCTATGGTTTCCGGACGAACGAGACGTTCTCGATCACCTTTGACCGTGTCGTGACCCCGAGCGGCGTTGATCCGGTCGTCACCTCGGCCCAGAGCTACGCGACGTCGACCAACCTCGTGCCAGTGTATTTTCTCTTCGATACCGATCGGGGGTATGTCTACAGCACGTTCTATCGGCTCACGCCGATGCAAGAAGCGACCTTGACTAGCGGCTCGTTTGTCCCGGAGAACATTTACCCCGGCAATTCCGGCAATGCGACGCTGTCATTTTTCTCGAGCACTGTGCTTGCAAAAGGATCGAGTGTCCATCTCCGTTTCCAGTCCAAGTGGATGTTCAAGCCGAGTGCGACCTGGACGTGGAACGTCATTCCGAGCGGCGAAATTCTCAGTGAAGTACCTTTGACGGAGACCTTTGACGACCGCAGTGGCAGCAGCAGTAGTAGCGCCGTCGGCGTCGAGACCGTAGCGGCACCGTTGCGGCCCGGCCGGAAGCCATTTACTGGCTCGTCGTTCAATGCTGGCGAGAATCAGTGGGTTCTCAAGCTCGAGCACACGTGGCAACCGGGCTGGATCATGCTGACGGTCGATGTTGTCCAGAACCCGACCGGGACGAGCACCGGTCTGAACGTAGCGACGATCGAAGTCGTGGATGCCAAAGGCCGCCTCGCGTCGCGTGGGACGTTCTCGTCCATCTCGGTCGACTTGTACTCGGAGCCGGTCGCGAGTCCGTATACCTACGTCACGATTGTCGTGTTGACCGGCACGCTCTTTTTTTGCACGGTTGTGATCCGCAGCAACGGTCTCTCGTTCAGCTTTAGCTCGATCTGGACCGACATCACGGCGATCTGCACGCTGCTTGCGCTGATCACGGCGATCTTGAACAACCTCGTCTGGGTTATCCACCGCGGCAATCTGTACTTTTACATCTCGCGGATTTTCCTCTGTTTTACATTTACCATGCTCACGGCCGTGTGCTTCCACTGGGGCACAGTGCTCAACTTGCATCTGCGACGCATGCCGCAAGTCAAGACCGTCGTGGCGTTTGTCACCGTCAATTTGCTGTTCTACGTGTTCCAAGCCGTGTTTCTCTTTTACCACCAAGCGCTCATTGCCAAAGTGTACTTGGCGGAGAGCAACACGCTCTCGTACGCAAGCCAGCAATGCAAAGACGGCGACTTGGATTCGTCCAACAGCGCATTCTCGGAGATTCAAGGGTACATGTGGGGCTGCTACGCCGAGAAAGAAGACAAGTTTTTCCTTATCTCGACGACCGTGACGTCGGCGCTCTTTCTTGGGCTTACGGTGCTGGTCATGGCGTTAGGGCTTATGGTCATGCGCCGCGGCAAGCTCTTGCTGGGGAACTCGAGTGGCCCCCATCAAGTCGTGCTGGTCAAGGCCTTGCGGCTCTACTATACGCTCATTGGCGTGGTCACGGCCGTGTACTTGCTCTCGTGGGTCGTGCAGCTCATCAGTCGCGGTCACCGAGCGATCTCGTACCCGTGGTACTACATTTTTACGGTGTGGCTGCCGGAGTCGATCCCGCCGTGCTGTCTCATCTTTCTCCAGTGGAACTCGACCGCCAAGTCGCTGAAGGAAGCCGATTTCGACCGTTCGACGTCGAGTCCGATGTCGGATACGGACATTTACGACGAGATTCGCACGCCGAGCTTTGCGTTCAGCTCGTCGGATCTGTGGAGCGACGACGAAGCGAGCGACATTTTGGATGACGACGACCACGACAGTGCGATCGACCTTGCGGATGCGCCGTTTGTGCGGTCGCAACGAAGCCAAGAAGCTCAGGCCGACGATTTTGTGGGCTTGTCCATGTCGCTCGAGACCAACGAAGACTTTCCGTTTGGTTGTTTCGTTGCGATCCAGCGGTTGGTCGTTGATCCTCTCACGGGTGCCAACATGTGGCGGCAGATCAGCAACACCGACACAGTCGAGGCGTCGCGGAAAGAGCTCTCGGGCTCAGTGTCGAGTGGCCGCCACGTGTACTCGTTCATGGCCGTACCGCGTATTCCGCTGACGCCGATTGTCGACGACCGTGTGCGACTCGTGGTCTACTCGGTCAACGCTGCGGCGATCGATGCGTCGCGGACCGACCACCACTCGGAGATGACCGCTGAAGGTGTGCTGGCAGCCATGGATCGACGCAGCAGCGGCGACGACGACCAGCGCTCGCTGTTGACCCACGAATCGTCCTGCGATGACTCGGTTGATATGCACGCTTCGTCCCAGGTGATCAATGAATTGTTTGAACAAGAGTCCGAGCCAGACTCTGCCGACGGCCTCAATTCATTGTTGACCAGTTTGTCGATCGTCGCTGAGTTTACGGTCTCAACCGATGCGCTGGTTACGTCTGGTGCGAGAAGCGAACTGGTAACACTAACGGCGGCCGAGCATTCGTACAAGCAAGTGGGGCTCGATTCGATTCCGCCCAAAATGTCGGTCCACACGGTGCTCCCCAAGGCCGCTCGTACCAAGTACGGGCTCGCTGGCGTCGCGAGTGGCTTGGTGCCGTCGCACTCGACGAGCAGCCAGTACCACATCCGCGAGCTCGGTCTGCTGGTCGTGGAGGACTTAACCGAGAGCCGTTTTAGCAACTGGATTCCACGCCAGATCCTCGAAGCTATTATCCGGCACCGTACAAAACAATTCCTAATTGCGCAGAACGATCTGGCTCGCCTTGAGGCGTACGATCGGCAACGACAAAAGGGTACGGATCGCGGTATCTACGAGAATTTGATCCAGCAGATCCAAGACGATGGCGACGTCCAGCGCTGCCGCGAGTGGATGATCCAGCGGTGCCAGTACATGAAAGAGTACGTCGACATGCTCCGTCGCTTGCGCCGTTTGTACGTGAGCCGTGACACCCGCAAAGAGTATTTCAAGCCCAGTACCGAGAAGAAGAACTCGCTGCTGCGGTTCCTCCCTATTAATCTGCATCTGCAAGAAATGTGGGTCGGCTCGGCGACCGAGAATATCAACACTGAGGACAGCAAAGCCAGCGTGTATGACATTGTGACCGTCGGCGCCATGGCGGCCCACGTCTACAAGTTCAAGAACGGCGGCATCCTTGGTCTCCAAGAGCAGCGGACAAAGATGAAGGCACGCCGTCGCGAGCCGATTGGGTCAGTCGCCGCGTACCGCCAGAGTCCTATGTGGACTGAGGACGAACAAAAGGCCGAGACGTTTGATTGGGACATCCAAAAGCGCATGGACGTGTGTTTTCCCCAAGCCGTTGCGGCCCTGGTGACGGCGTTTACGCGGAAAATCGATCTGGCATTGCAGAGCTCGCAAGACGACGTCGGACGGGAGATGCTGCAGCACCTCGAAAAGCTCGGGTTCCTCTTTAACGTCGAGAGTCTCGTGTCGACGCACGGGAACGAAGCCGGTATGCTCGAAGACATGGCCGGGGCACTGCACGCGCTGCGCAACGTTCGCTTTGTGCTTGTGGACGAAGTCGATCTCCAGCCCAAGTCGCGCGAAGTCTCGCTGTCGTTTGATGTCGACGAAGAAACAAAGGAAGACGATGTGACCACGCGCAGCTCGTCAGGTTTCAACTCGTCCCAGGCATCGTCGGCAAGTGGCCCCCTTTCGGGGGTCGTCGACGTGAATGTATTTTCGTCGCTCGAGCAAGCATTGGCGGTCGAAGAACTGAACCGCGATGGCCACATGGCCGTCCACGCACCGTTGTCACCGGCCCACTCGGTCGCAAACTCTGCGACGTCGTTTACAAACGTGGGCAACCGCCTGATCAACACGTTCAACCGCGCGCGGTCGGGTCGGTTCTTTAGTAGTGCGACCGGCAAGTCGACGCCCGATACGTCCACGGACGATAATTTGTACGGCTATACGTCCCTGGTGATCCGCGTCAAAGTGCGTGCAACGCGCGTCAAGTTGCCAGTGAGCCTCGCCTACGGCGGCACGATCAATGTGATCCCCGTGCTCTTTACGCAAGGCATTAACGAAAAGCAGACGCTTGCAAACAACACGAATTTGGCCGTGACGCGGCTCCAAGACACAATCAACGAGACCAGTCTTAAGCTCTTGCGGACCTATGCCGACCGGTATTGCAACTATATGCAGTCGGTCCGGACGCGCGGCACGTGTCCGAGCGTCTCGTCGATTGCAATCTCGCGGGACCAAGTCACGAAGCGGCTAACGGAGCTCGACAAGCTCATTAGCTCGGCCAAGCAAGCGCGGAAGAAACGGCCCGAGATTCTCCAGCTCAGTTCGGATTTGTGTCGTCACATTGGTGCAGGCCGTGTGACTGTGTGCAAGAGTGCCAAGGACCGCACTGGCATGTCGGTGACCTTGGAGCAAGGCCGCATGCTGGTAGAGCACCACCGGCTACCACCCTCTAAGAAAGCTGGCATTGTCTCGGTAATGCGGTCGGAAGGCGTGCGGATAGAGAATGCGTTCAAGAATACCGGTCGCCGCGTGTTTGCATTCAATGCATTGCAACGCTCGCTGCTGCCGGAAGAGTACCGGTGTCCCCCCCAGACAGCGGGCAAGAACGTGTCGTAAATAGGGTTGGTCACCAAAAAGTTGGTTATCTTTCTTCTAATACACCTGTCTGAATGTTTGTATGTCTTCCTTCTTCGTACTACGAGAAACACTGTTTAACGCGGCTCAGATCGATGCTTTACGTAGACACGGCAAACGCCGAACTCTCAACAGCCTGTCGAATCGGCAAGAGCCAGGTCCAGTCGGCGCTGGTGGTGGGCAAGAGCCCCATGTTCGCACACTTGTAGATCGCGAGTCCCGCGTTCACGAGGTTGCCCAGCAAATACACGGCTTTGGCTTGGGTGAGGTCCACGGTGCCGTCGGCGACCGACGAGAATGCGCTGTGGAGACCAAAGATCGACTTGACCGTATTCATGACAATCATGGCCGTAATCATGATTGAGAAAATATTGATTTGCGAGCCGCTCATCCACATCATCAGCCCGGTTTGCATGAGGCTTTTGAACGGCGCCGTGCCAATCTCCATCGCGCGCTGTGGTAGATAGACTATGAGCCGCCGCACATAGGGAGATGATAGGCCGATAATTCGTACCTTTTTCTTAAGGTCGGTGGTGTTGCTCTCCTGCTTGTTGGCGAGCGCAGCAGAGGTTGACTAGAAAATAGTATTATTCATATCCGAGTCAGAGTGAGAAAGATAACTCGGCTTGTATGGGGTGAGAGGCCGGACCTTCTCGGCTGTGATGCCGCGGCAGTAGCCAATGGGCTCGAGCTTGCTCGGGAGGTCGGTGTCCCGCGCTTCGTTGAATTCCACGCGCCATTTGCTGCGCTGCTCGACTCCCGTAGACGCCATTTCGTCGCGTGCTTCGATCGTTCCTTCCTCTGATCTCCAAGTGTTCCCTCAGCAAACAATTTGTATTTACCAATATGGACATTTGTTTACCGTAATAACTATTCTAGACTTTTGAACATTACTAGGTACGGATCGTGCAAAGTACGAAATATTACTTTGCGCAACCTCTAAAGTACGGTTGACGTTGGACACAAGCAGCTAACTCTGGGGCTGAAGTTGAAGCAGAGGTGTGTCTCGAACGTGGGACGGGACCACCTCGGGTGTGTCAACCCACTGTCGCCCCCAACCCCCTAGGGATCGCAGCACCACTGTTTCCACCGTTTATGATGGGAGGTTGGTTCGTGCGTGGGGAGTTTTCCTATATTCTATGACGTTCTTACTCTTGCGTCAGCGTTGTATATTCGCCGTCGCGGCCGCTCATCGAGTTCTGGATTCAGATCCCTGTTTCGGTTTCTTTCTTTTCATAGATCATGGGGCTCCGTAAAAATCACGGTTTAAGCTAGCGTCATCTCATTTTCTTCTGCTATTGTGAAACCTCCAACACAAGAACCGCAGGGGGGTTGGGTAGCTGTGCTCCACAGTGGTGGGTCACGAATGGGTTTGCTGCCAGCGATTGTCGCTTGGCCACATCCGATTGGTCTAGATAGTGTCGCAGAAGCAATCCACACCGTCAACAACTGTACGCCGCATGCGTATTGAGGGTTTGCTTCTACACACCAACTCGTGATTTGACCATGTCAATCACAGGTCAGACCAAAAATTATTGTGTGTGAAGCAATATCGCAAGTGCTGTGAAAACACAAATAGTCCATGCATTGCTTCATTCTCGAACGGAACCTAGGATTTTAATCACACCTTACCGTAAATATTAAAGTACGATGAAGTCCGGCGTTTGAGGCGTGGAGGCCGATGGTGTGGTTTGGTTCGGCTGCAATCCACCCACGTGGATAAATTTATCATATAGATACCATGTCGACCACCAGGTTCTTTGTCCTGAGCGACTGAGGCGAAACAAAGGCTTTAGTGGTTGTGAATGACTTCTTGCCAACCGGAACACTTTTTGACGATACCACTTCGTTTGTTTTCACTGTCAGTTCTGTCTACCCCACCTGTGCGACGAATGGCCCACAGCGACTGCGCCGCTGGGTGCGACTTCTGCTGAGGAAGGGCTGAGACACGAACATGATAGGTATGCCCGCAGACAAGGAGCTTCCACATTTCAACTCGAATCCTAGTTTTTTTCTTCTTTGGGGCGGCGTGATCTCTGTGGTTGTTTTCGGTTTTGATGAGCTGCATTTTATTCTATCCCAGCTGGTGGTGGTCTTACACCAATCCACCACCCTGCTTCTCCCGACCACCATCTTAACCACTTGGTAGAATCGGGCAGATGGTCGTGCTTGGATGGATTGGCCGGAACGACCATCACTCCATACCCCAGCTGGTTCAAGCCCGCCTGTTCGCCCAGACCAGCCCGGCCCAGACGATCTCAAAAGTTGGTCAAGGAAAACACCAAAAGTAAAAGTTGGGGCGTCCCGTTTGCTGTTGGCTTGAGCATTTGGCAATCTGACACTTCACAAGCACGCGACCGACCGCGAGCCGACAACAGCCAGATTCGTTGGTGATCCAGAGCTCTGGACGACACCATCCAGCGTCCAGCAGTCGAATTTTAATTCCTCGCTACGCGTGAAAGCATCGCGCACTCCTCATCCAGCCGTCTCGTGCCCAAGCGACCACATTTATCCGAACCAACATGAGCTGCCTCCGTCGAGCCCAGAGCGGCCAGTCCTCGACTAAGCGCTCCTCGCACCTCACCGGCTTTGTCCGCCTCGAAGCGACGTCGGCCATGCCGCTCTCGCCGTCGCGCAAGCGCAGCAGCAGCACCGGCTCCAACTGCTCCACCTCGAGCAACAGCAGCTGTAGCTCGGACAAATCCGTGAACAATTCGCGATGGCTCTATGCCGTGCTGTCGCGTGACACGCTGCGGTGCTTTGCACGCCGCGCCGACCACAAGATGCAGCACCCACCAGTGTGCGAGCTCACGCTCGATCTCGAGCCAACCCTTGAGAACCCCAAGTCGTTTACATTCGACCACGAATGCGTTTACGTGCGCTGCCGCAAGACCAACAAAGCTATGACCATTCGCCTTCATGAGAGCGGCAAGATCAATCAGTGGGTCACGGCGCTGTACTACGCTGCGCTTGCTTCTTCCTCGTCGTCCTCCTCATCGGGAATGACGCTGAGCTCGAGCCCACCCAAGAACAAGACCGTTTCGTTCATGGAGGTCCCTGAAGTGAGCATTTTGCCGGTAGTCCATGAGCCCATTAACAAGGACGACCTGTTCTACTCCAAGAAGGACTATGCCGAGTTCCTTCAGCGGTGGAAGGACGACGTCGTCGACGGCAAGACCGCGGCGGTCGTCCGCATTGGTGAGCGGTGCAAGTAATCCACCACGCCTTCATTTCGTATCTATCTATAGCCAGCTTTACCAACGCTAACGCTGGCAGCGTAATCTATCTATCTATCTATCTATCCATACCCATTTCTTTTCTTCCATAAACGCTGACGCGTGCGCCTGGCATGCGACGAGGATCGTAAATCTCCAGTACTGGGGAGATACATGTACGCCAGCCCACAGTACTGTACGCGTCTACGTACAGTACTTACTGTACCAACAACGAGAGGCATAGAGCGGATGCAGATTGATCTTGCGGTGGCGCCATCAAGAACCGCGCGTGGTCTGTACTGTTCACCTCTCTCTCCGCTCCATCACTCTAACATACAACAACAGCGCATGATGGCGCCGGTCCACTCGAGCGTTTGCTTCGTTCGCGTTACGGTCTGTGTCTATCTTTTCATGGAGATGCGTTTTGCCGAGAAAGACCTTCGATCGTCGTGTCGTCCAACTTTCGCGTGCTAAGGCAGATGGACTCTGGATGAGCCGAGCCACCTCGTCTGACTCCACCAGGCGTGTGGGAGAGGGAAGGAGTTGGAACCATTTACGCCTTGAAAAACACGATACATCCTAACACACGATACAACCAATTTGTGGTTTCACAGACATCCGCGTGGACGTTGAAGTACCGTAATTTATATCCGCATGATAAAAAATGCACAATGTTGTTTCGGCGCCGCCCTCCTCATTGAATGTCTGAAGCGCCAAGTTGAAGCGCGGCGCTGCAGCAACCTCATGGGAATTCGCCTGCTGCGATATGTAGGAGAAGGAATCGTGAACCAGGTTTCGGAGCCCGCGCTTTTCAAGTCCAGCTGGTCTGCGAGACCCATCATTGACACCTCCGCATCGGCTGGTGAGTCCACGTCAAGCACCACCGCCAACACACGCCAACACCAACACGCACACCTGCAACTTGCAGGCGTGTTGGTGTTGGAGTGTGCTGCTGGTGGCCATCAGGCTGCAAGTTTCCCAGGCTTTTGAAGATCCAGCCTGTCGCAAAAGCGTGCCACTTGCGATGCAGGCTTTTCTGTTGGCGAACAGACTGTTGTTTCGTCAGGCTTGGATTAGGATTCGTCAGATTCAAAGCCACTCGAGTTGGATCTGAAGTTGGTGGATCCCCAACCTTTGATGATGAAAAAAGTGGACGGACTTTTCAACCAGATTCTCAGCCTGTTCACTTCTCGTACTGGTCCGTCAGTCACGCTGCTCGCCCAGTATCTCATTTGAGTGACATTGTCGTCCGACACTAAGAATTTACGGTAATGTGGTGACTTTATCCAAAGTGAAATACCGTAAGAAGGAAGGGGCGGCAGAGGGTCGAGAAGGTCGAAATGAATCAAGCGGAACAGTCAACCCAACCCACTTGCCTTCGACGCGGTCCCTCCCACCCATGGCTACACATGGTGACTAGAATTGGCGTGTCTTCTCGTTCTCTACCTACTGTTATTCGAACTGCAAGAATCCACTACGAGATTCGACGTGAGTGGGTCTTTACTGGAAATATACCCGGTTGTTCCCAGTGTGAGACCATTGTTGGCGTCTAAACGTCCCCAGTTCATTCGTCAAGAGTCAACAGCCAACAGTCACCACGACCCCACACGTCACAAAAAACCGCCGAGAATATGCGCACGCTCTCGAAGTCGCAGCGATCACTGACTATGCTCACAGGGTTCATCAGCCTCGAAGAGGTCCATCCGCAGCGACGCAGCAGGGCGACTTCCCTTCCATCCGCAACCGCGACATCGTGGAAGCGCCGCCGCTCGATGCTCAGCTCTCTGACCCAACAGAAGTGGGTTTATGGCGTATTCCAGTGCGATACGTTGCGATGCTACCGGCGCCGCACCGATATGAAGCTCAATCGTGAGCCGTTTCGCATCGTATTGCTCGATCTCGAGGCGACGTTCGTTAGTGAGCGTCAGAGTCTCATCGTTCAAAGCCGTGCGACCGGCAAGACGCTGCGGCTCCGCGTCCACCCGAGCAGCTCCTCGACGTACGTGCAATGGGTCACGGCGCTCTACCTCGCGCGACTTAACTCGAGCGGCTCCAGCAGCTCACTGGAAGCTCGTGGCGCCACGACAACGCGAGCCAAGCGCGTGACGTTTAACGAATGCATCGGTAGCCTCGAGTATTGCCATGACCTACCGACGACGAACTCGACGTGGCGAGAGTCGATCGATCTCGGCGACTTGTTCTACTCGCGTCAAGACATAGAGGGCTTTCGCCAGTCGCACCGAGCAACGAAAGAGACCTCCATAACGAAGCCGCTCGCTGTCGGACGCAAGGTCGTGCAGTCGATCGTGTCGAGACTGCAACGGAGAGGTCCGCTTGGACAGGAAAGAGAGCCATAGATATAGCTTGCGCATTTACGGTATTTTCATCATGTACCCAAGGCGAGTAGCAACCAATGGAGAGTCAGTCTCGTTTTGAGACAGGGTCCATCTTCTCAATTGGATTTGTAGCCAATCACTTGACAGTGTATCCATGTCATTAAGTTGATTTAGTGACGAAGCCATCAAAGCTCATCATTTAATGGGAGCTTACGAGCCAAACGAGACGCTCAACTTGAACAGCTCTTAATCCATCGATGCCATTGCTCATCCACCTCGTCGCTTCTGCCACTCATGCGACGGAGAACTGGGTTGACGAGGCAACACGGCATTCACGTCAGACCTGCTCACACAATTGGCGATGTGCACGTTCTGGAAATCGACTAATCCATGCACTGTATTGACGCCAGTCCACTTTCCAACCCATACTAAACGTGTTGGAGAATCCATCGATCGCTACTCGAGACATGACAGTATCTGCTTACTTTAGAAGTGGTCCGAGATGAGTGCAGTGGGAATGAAATGGTGTAGGAGGATCGATCGCTTTTGAGGACACGATCGACGTCACCACTTCACCTGCGAGGTTACGCTGTTTGCGTTTTGTCAATTTGAGCAATTACAAAATTGAGGTTTTGACAAATGTTGGGAATCGTAAAGTACGCGTTAGGTGCGATGGCTAATTCGAGCTCCAACAGTCGCGAGTCCTTGGCCGGCAAGCCCAACATTCAATCGATCAACATCCCCCGCATGAGGAACCTGTTGGACGCTCGCTGTTAGATCTAGAGATATCATCATGAGCAAGACACAGGCCAAGATCCAGAGCATGAGCACGGCCGAGTGGCACACGTACAACCAGCTTTTGTCCAACCGCCGGCTCATGGACTACTTCTCCGAAGAGATCTTGCGGTTTGCTCACTCCCAACTTAAGCCCGACGACGTGCTAAGACGATTCAGCCTCAATGGCGATGGTCAGCTCGACCTCCGGGAGTTTCAGCTTGCTGTGAAGCGGCTTGGGATCATCCATCCGTCAGCCTCAGTTGATGCTGATGGCGGCGACACCACGATGCTGCGCAAGAGTAAAGAATTGTTCTCGGTCTTCTGTCCGTCCAACAACCGAAAACTCGATATTGATCTCTTCTGCCGCATCCTGAACGAGTGGTCGCTCCAGCTCATGCATGCCCAGCACGACCACCAGCAGCAACAGCATCAGAATTCGAATCAGACTCAGCATCCATTCACGGCCACCATCACGCCGATCCCAACACCGTACGCGATCGAGCACACAGCCTACGCCACCGACAGTGCGATTGCTGCCTCCCACAGCGAAGGCGAGGTCATCTGGCGGCGGATCCGCGATGCCATTGTCCAGCACCTCGACAAGCTCCGCCAGATCTTTTCAAAAATGGACATTGCGTCATCGGGCTGTGTGAGCCACGACGAATTTGCCCTCGCACTGTCGCACATTGGCGTCTTCCTCACGCCACGTGAGTATGAGAAACTGTATGAAGCGTTACCCATGCAGCTGAAGGAATTTGGTGGAGCCAGCGAAGCGTCTGCAATCCGGTACGCCGACTTTCTCGCGACCATCCAGCACCGGCATCCAGAGGCACCCAAGGCAATGGCAGCCCAGACCACGTCGCCACCAATGGCAACGAATGCAAGGCTCTGGGATCTACTAGTGCTTGCACTGGACAAGCTCGAGCCATTGATTCAGCAGTACGAACGGGCCCACCAGCGAGACTTGACAGCCGAGACCTTTCGCGATCTCCTCACACGGTGTGGCATCACACTGAGCAACCCCGACTTTGCTGCACTGCGGGTCCGGCTCCTCCCGTTTGCGTACGTAAGCAAGCTTATGGTTCACTATAAGAAGGCGTTTACTCATGTTGAATATGTGCATAGCGACTCAAACGGTTCGATCGGGTTGGCTGGGCTTCTCCACGCGCTCAAGGCGTATGACCACAGCACCATGGCCTCGAGCGTGCGCTCGTCCAATTTCACCAACGGTTCGGGGTCCGTAACCGGTCTGACCACGATCTCGCCTGTTCGTACCGGCCGCAAGACTGTATTCCCCACTGTCCACGAGCTCACGCCGCCGGCGCTCTATAGTCCCCACCACACAAGTGTGCCTGTCCCGCAAGCGGCCGGCAAAACCAACGAACAGCGCAAGAACGAAGCCAACCGCTCGATGATCAAGGTCCGTGATGAGAGCCGGTGGCATAGTAATATCAATTTCCACAGCAACACTGGTGACAAGCCTTCTCCACATTATGGAGATGCTGGGATTGAGACAAACGCCGAGTCAGGAGATATAGCGGTCAAGCCATTGGCGTTGGAGCTACGTATCCTCACCAAGCTTCAGCAGCTCAAAGACGTCGGGCAGCTGGGCTCGGCCTCGCCCCAAAGTGTGTTTCCTGGGGACCGCTTTGGGCGGATCACGCGCGGCCAGCTCCGCCAGAGCCTCGTGCACTTGGGGTTAGTCTCACGATACGCCGAAGTTGAAAAACTTTTCTGGACGCTGGATCCCAGTGGCCGCGGTTATGTGGCCAACCAAGACTTCTACGATCACTTGAACGTCGCTGCCAGGACGCTGGCATCCCTACCCGAAGCGACCACTGGAAAGTGGACTCTCCCGGCCTTATCACCGACCGCCACCGGCAGTGGCTTGACACGGTCGGTTCAGAAGATCTTGGAGGCCATGCTCTACCAATTCCCCACGCTGTTGGCGATTTGTCAACGGTACGACGTCCACCGCACAGGCCTCGTCGCTCGCGGCGAACTGACCGCCGCGATCCACGAGCTAGGGGTCTTGGCGTCTCCACAAGATATCCAGACTGCGATCCTGGCCATGACCCAACGCGTAGAGCTGCTGGGCGGTCCCTCCCAAGCGCCACTAGCGGACCCGTACCATCCCAATGGTATTGTGTACGCCAAGCTCGAAGTCCGTCTCAAGCAGCTCTGTAGTGATCTGCTGTCCCCGAAGAAACGACGGCAGCACCTCTCGACGACATCGGTGTTGCTGGCACCGCAAGAAACCCAAGCGTTTGCGAACACAGAAGGCTACAACTCGGACCATGAATTCAATCTGAATCTCGCTAACGAGACCGATGCTTTGTGGAATTGGCCACGCCGCAAGATGCACCAGGACCACCCAGCAACCAAGTCATCGATCCAGATCACCGACCAGATTTACGGTACCCCTCGAGGTATGGACGAGACCTCGCGGTCGATTGACAAAAGCGAACCGCATCGACTGGGTCGTGGCCGACGGCTCACCGTGATTTCGATCTTGGAGGATTTATTGGAGCACCGTGGCGAACTCAAGAGCGTCGTGGATTTGCACCGCACGGCCGACGTCCATGGCCAAGTCACCAAAGCCGATCTCGTCGAGATTTTCATGGCATCGCGATTGAGTCTCAATTTCTCAAATGCATCGCCCTCTGGGATCACGGCCAAAGAGTTTGTCGAGTTGTTGTATCCAAAGATGGATCCATTGGCCGTGAGTTTTCTCGAGCTGCTCCACCGCATCAGCGATTTGCTCAGCGAGCTTACGCTGGCAACGTCCTCCAAAGCCACCACCACAGCGACGGGACTCTACAGCACCACTGCCAACGCCCGACGCATGCCCACTGCAAGAGGTCTTCCTTCGACCTCACCCTTCTCCTCTTCCTCGCCACTCACCTCCACCACTGGCGTCGCGTATTCGCCCATCGCGCTTAACCCTGTCCAGCCGTCGCCACGTTCGTCCGCTGGATCCCCCCGAAAGTGCGGACGCACGCTCTCACTGTTTGCCAGTGACGAGCTCTCGCTCCAGCGGAAGCTGCTGTACGAGAGTCGACTCAGCGAGTTGCTGACTTCGGACAAGGGCCGGCAGAGTGCAGCGATTTTGATTCGCCACGCGTTTAAAGGCGTCAGTGCCCGCGAGCTCGTCGTGCCCATTGACAACGGCGAGTTTGAGGCGGTCTGTCGAGCCAGTGATCTCAAACACGTGTGCTATCGACTGGGCTTGGATCTGGATCACGGCGAGCTGCACTTTCTCACGACCTCCATTGATGTGAACCACAGTGGGTACATTGCATCGCCCCAATTGCTCCAATTCTTCTCGCACCTCGCAATGCAAGCTGCCCATGGAAATGCACATAGCACGAACGAGATGGTAGACAGAGAGTTGACGGTGTCGCCACAAGACGAATCACTCAAAAGTAGTACTACACGAACGGGGTTGTACTAGTATCTGATAGAGTAATACTACTGGATGGAAATAGATCTTCTCCGAATTGAGACCTTGCTCGCTCGATGCTCCCTCCCTCATTCACAGCAAGCTACTCGACACCATGGCATCTACACCGTCGAGCAAGAAGGGCCTCCCACGGCTCGTGTACGCGCCGGCCACCAAGAAACAACTGCCGTCCACAAAAGACACAGCGACAATGAACCGCGTGACCAGCGGCATTGGCGGCGTGCTCGAGACGCTTCAGCTCAAGCTCGCAACGCTCGACCGCGAAATCCAAGCCGACGAAAAAGGCAAACAAGAGTATGATGACCAGCTCTTTCGCTTGCGCACGCGGCGCCGCGATCTCGAGCACAAACAGAAGCAGTGCCGCGAGTGGATTGCGACTTTCGAGCAGACCATTGGCCCGCTCGAAGGCAAGTACGACGCCACAACGTCGCTCATGGAGCAGCAGTACAGCGACGCCAAGCTACGCCACGCCCAAGGCATTCAAGTGCTGATTAATGAGTTTGATTACCACCCAGAATTCAAGCGGTACAGCGACACGTTCTCGGCCGTGCCCTTCCGCCCAAAATGAAAGAAACCATACTCAAAGAGACTTTTACACAACACACTATGACATCGTTGCCTACACTGCGATCGTTCCGCTGTTATTGTCCTGACCGTTGTCGATCTATGGTCTTACGGACGGAGCATCAACGCGGAACTGGCCGGCATCGCCGTGGATGCCCGTGTGGTGATGTGGCGGTTGAGCAGCAGCGAGGGGAAGGTCGTGTCGTCGACCATGACGCGGGCAACCAAGTGGGACTCAGTCACCACCCCTTGGAGATTGTGGGCTGCCGTTGCAAAGTGGACACGCACGAGGGCCACAGGAGTCATTTAGCGTTGTTGCCGACTCCTGAGGATCGAATAAAGCTGCTATCCATTTTGTGCCCTTCCGTCCATAGAGAAAATTGATGAATTTTAGGATACTTAGCAGAAAAAGAGTCAATTATTACGTGGCGACGGCAGTGCACACTTGCGCGTGCATTTCAAGGTCGTAGGCCGCCGGGAATTTGCGTTTCTTGCGGTCGCGCGCGACCCAATCCATGGTCTTCCGATCAAACACGACAATACCCGTGGCTGCCGGCGGCGTCGCGTATAGCGTATGAAACCAAATGCGAAAGTGCTTGTTCGAAGCAAAGCACTTCGCAAACTGCACGCGGCGAAATTCGAGCTGCACGCAGCCTTGAACAACCGTGTGGACAAGGAAACGTTCGTGACCTGTGGTCTCAAACACTGTGTGTTTATCGGCTGTGACAGGATCGAGCGTCGAGATGCGGAGCTGTAGTAATGGCGGCTTGACGCCAGTCGGAGCATTGCGGATCACAAGCTCTTGAATTGTGAGGCCGTGGGATGCTGCGCTTTCGGTAAGATGATCGGCTGGCGAAGCATTGACGCGAAGAAGCTTTTCGTAATAGTGGACCCATCGCTTTTGACTCGTGACGGTGAGACCACAGCGATCGTCAACGCGCTCGCGGTTGTACCAGTCGATCGCTGCCAGTGCCGTCGCAACGTAGTGCATGCGTAGCAACAGCATACACGCCATCATGCCAGCGCGCCCTTTGCCAGCCTAGTGGTTGAACAAATAATTAATAGCAATTTCGAAACGCCAGTCATGATTATAAAAATTTACCTTGCAATGGAGCACGACAACGTTGTCGGAATTGCTACTGAGCCACGTCGCTGCATCCTCACAGAATGCGAGTCTACACACAAGCAATTTCTATAAGTAAAAGTACGTTTTCTCAGTGAAAATGATACTAACATTGTGGACGTACATTTGATGAAAGGTCGGAACGTTGTGGTCTTCAATCGGAAAGTACTCGACGCGACCGTCAAATTCATGCGGCGAGTATCTAGAAGCACCCACTATTCATCAGTTCTTCCCCTCTGTTGAATTCTCTATATCTATTGCACGTACTGGCGGCTCCGCTCCGAGCAAAAGTTATAGACTTTGAACTGCTGGCCATGGCGATTGGTGAGGAAGCGCTGGACGTCGCGGCGTGAATTGCGAAAGATACACTCGACACCAGCAGCGGGGTATCCTTTGGTCACCAACGTACGAATCTCTTGGTGAGGAACAGCAGCATGGTTATGATGAATATAGACAGACTTAACGTACCCATGACAATGATCCGCGCGTGCAAGTAGCAGAGATCGAGGTCGTAGCCGTCGACTTGAAAGCGGCGTTTGTTCTGTGACACGAGCGAGCGTGGTAGCGCAAAGAGACGGGACGTGAGTCCACGCCGCGCGGATGGCGGCGGCGATGGGGTGGGGAGCGCGGCCATGGAGATTCACAGGCACTGGGCGGACAGTGGCGAAATACAGGAGTACGCCTTCGAGATAGAAAGGTAGTGTTGGCTTGGTTGGGTTGGTCGTGTCCCAGCAAAACCTAAAGAACTGCAGTGCCTTCGGGGACTGTTCCCCAATGATTAGGTTAGCTTGGTTTGGTCCAGAAATGTGAGACAGTCGTCGTTGTTCTTGTTGAAGTTCGAGGCTATCAAACACTCAAACACTCGAGTGATGGCTCAGACATCGAGCGTGATCATGCTGGTACGAGAAAGCATGTTGCGATAGCTAAGACATTATATCAAACCACTAGCGTTAGTCCATCACTGTGGTCCGTTGCTTAGGATATTCCTGACCATCTCATCGGTGCTCTCGACATGTCCACCAAGCAGCCCGTCCACGGTGTCTGGCTCGACAGCAGCACACGGGTCATTGCAAGCATTGTAGCGAGATTCTAAGCAAGAATGAGGATGGTGGCGATGGTGGCGACACCACAGGACGATCATGATGAGACTAACCGGTGTTCCACAGTTGCTCGGTCGTTGGCTTATGCATTGAGGCGCACTAAACGACGACGCCGCTCCGTCAAAGATTCATTCACCGACTCTGCTCACTTCCTTCGATATGAAAAATCTTGTGTCGAAAGGAAATCAGGGCAAAGGTGGACGGAGCTGCTGTACACATCGGTGGAGCACCACTTCCTTCGGCCCATGACCAACAAAGGAGGAGGCTTTCATTGACAACGAAGACTCTGTAGCTGGTGAGCGAATGAAGCAGTTGGAGGACCGTAGAAGTCTTGCGGGTCCGAGGCATGACATTCTGGTAAGCATCTTTGTGGCACGGCAATTCGATCACAAATCCTTTGGCTCACAAACACAGTCAATTCTCAGAACAGGGTGTCTTTTGTCTTATCCAGCAATCTATCTCACCTTCTTATGATACAAATATATTCAACCAACCTTTATTCGAGATGATTTCTGACATTGAAGCCATCTGGATCCTTTCAACTGGCTCACCCGACGAGCTTGCTTTTACAGCATAGACGGGCCGCCATCGGTACTGGACGTGCAGTACTCTACGTGCACAAATTTCTCTCCTTTTCCTGTGCACGCGAAAAAAAGAAGGCGCTGGCCTCAGGACGCGTTCATCTTCGTGGTCGCCCTCTCTCCCTCTCATTTTCCAGTCTGCGTCGTTCCACTCAAGCACAAAGTCTCCACACCAACACCAATGCGCTCGCTGTTTGTGTGGGTCTTGCTCTTTGCGCTCCTCGCGCTGGCGTCCGGTCAAGACGCGACAAACGATGACGCTGCCAACTCGGGTGATGTGTCACCCCCTCTCCAACAGCCCGCGCCCGATGCTAATGCACCTCCACCGGCCGATCTTGCCGACGCTGACGGCGCCGAGGCAGCTCCTGGATCACCCAATGTTCTTCCCGCTGACACGCCCAGCGTCGCACCGGTAACAATTGTGTCGGCGGCGCCAGGGGCCGAACCCACGGCGAATGCGTCTGCGTCTGCTGTGCCGGGGGCCGTTCCCTCTACCGCCCGGCTCAATAGTACCAAGTCGTCGTCGGGCTCCTCAAATACCGAGACCATCCTTGCCCCAATTGACTCGTCCAAGGACAGCGACACCGCTGAAAAAGTAAAGCCCTCACCAGCAGTCGGCAATTCGACACAGGTGAGTCGAACGACCGCACCAAAGTCGGATGTCACGCGCCTCACAGTCGCTACGCTGCCATTTGTCGCCACCGCCTCCGCGATAGTGTTCGCTTTGTGGTAGCTCCATAGAGAGAGTGAGAGAGAAGACTAGATGTATTCAGTGTAGTAAGTAGTAGATTGGAGTAAGCTGTTCACGTTCAAAGTGAGTATCAATGTACTGTGTCTAATCATGCATTTCAGTGAGGTCATGTCGACCATGGGGACATCTCGTCATGTGTCCCATCGTTCTTCTTCTGGATTGACTCGCGAAGGCCTTCAACTTCGATCCAACGCGCGTACGGAAGGCGACGAGACGGCTGCAGCGCCACCGCAGGCGGTACTGTCTCTCGTGGTGTCGGGGCGTCTACTGCTAGACTGCCCGATGCTCGAAGAGCGTCGAGCTCTTGTCCCAATGCATGGACCTCCGCTTCCAGCCGTTGCTTTTCTTCGTGCTCGTGGCGCTGCACGTCCTGTGCTGCCTGGAGATCCTTCGCCGCAGCATGAGTCACTTCCCTCAGTTCCTTTGCAAGCTTCTTGTTGTGAATCTCCAACTCACGCAGCCGCCGCTTGTGGTCGTGCGCAACGTGGTTGGCTTCGCTCATCATTTGGTCGAGTTTCTTCTGCTCCATGGATTCTTTGCGCTGGCGTTCCAGTAGATTCTTCTCTTCTTGGGCACGCAACCCGGTCTGAAGCTGCACGAGCACTACCGCGTCTTCAGCAGCGCGGCGGCAGTACGCGGCGACATCCTCTCGAAGCTGCATGTTTTCAATCTCGAGGGATTCGACACGCTGTTCCAATTCGGCTTTGTGTTGCTGGACGTCATAATACGACGTACACATGGCCTGCACGGGCTTCCCGACCACGCCTCCCGCTCCTGCATTCGACATCACGGCGAGCGATCCGAACAGAATATCTTGCTGCTGGCTCATGCGCCAGTGGGTCCACTTGCCCCACATGCCGCACGCCGGTACGAGGTGTTCGGCTTCATTCTTTGCGCAAAAAAAGCACTTGCCGGCCTTGAACGACGGCAATACCGAGATCATCTTGTTGCACACCGCGTCGGCCACTAGCGCGTCCTCCGCTTCAGCCGATCGAGGTTCCACCAATACCTTGCGTGGTCCAGCAGTCTCGTTGTCCACGCAACTGCGACTCACCAGCTTCATGTTTGCACTGTTGACAGTAGCTGCTGGCAGCACCCGCCGGCGTGGAGACGCACGGCTACGACCCTGTTCTTGCGGACTGCCTCCAATTCGATGGAGCGTAGAAGTGGGCGTAAGTGGTGACCCTGACAACATCGTGACGTCGGTCGGGATCGGCGAGCGCGACGCCACGACTTGGTTGGAGAGTGCGCGGCTCGTCGAGTCCCGTGACGATATGATCGCCGGATCCATGCCGGCCGTGTACTCTGAGACAATCTTTACCAGCAGCGGGTACTCGTCTCGCAACCCGGCTTGGAGCTGCGGATACAAAAAGCACGACCGCGTGAGGAACGAGACGAGCTCGCGCCAAACCGAAACAAAGCGACTAAAGACCCCCATGGCGACCACGATCGACGCCACCAACAAGCCGTAGCCCATCGAGTGGGCCGAAATAATGATCCACGATGCCGGCATCGCGAGCGACAGCATCCACAATACGAACGCACCGAGCAAGGGGACGACAAACAGCCACTGGAGCTGCCGCGTCATGATCAGCAAAAACATTGTGAGGCCAGCAATGTGACTGAACCACGCCCAGCCAGTGTCTTCATCCACAAATTTGAACACGTCCGGAAGCGACGTCCAACCGCCGAGTGTGGTCGCACCCCAGAGGAGAACGCCCAGTGTAAACTTGTTGGCCCGGAACACAGTGTCGGATCGGTCCGACACGCCGCCCACCCCCACAGGAAGCGTCTTGGTCCGGCTCACAGCCAGTGTAATACTCTCGCTGCGAAGCCTTCGACGCAGCACGAACCGCTCGCGCGAGTTGTACTCTGAGTAGTAAGAGATCGTATTGAAAATGCCAATGACCGGAGCACAGTAGAGAAACCCGAGGAGACTCTCGAATGGCCGCACAGGTGGACGCACGAGGAACGAGAGCACCGCGTAGAGAATGGCCGTGAACCAACTGCCCACGAGCGACGCGACAAAGCCGAGCGGCGTGATCTTGGGGATGGTGTAGAACGACAACCCAAATACCACAAACAGTGCGTCCTACAAGATAGAGAAAGAGGTGTGCATTTAGAATAGGAAAAGCGACGCTGGACCGCTAGAATGACAGCGACGTACCCACTGATGGAGACTCGAGCGTTGCAGTGCATACAGCAGAAGCGTGGGGATGCCATTGCAGATGGACACGAGCAGCATGGTGCTTTCGCTGGCCGACACGAGATCCTAACGAAGAGAGCAGTTCGTAGGTTAGGAAACGTCATCCACAATCCAGGGCAAGAGAAACACCACCAACGCACCCATTGCACGAGGATAAACATGGCAATTTGGAGCACCGAGAGGAAGACGCGCGCCGGGATCGTCACGAGCAAGTGATCGGGTGGGTGTTCCAGACAGTCGCCAAGACCAAAGAGAATGTGGAAAGCGGTCGCCGGAATGAGCGAGCGCAGCCACAGCGCCTTCTTGCGGCGGTGGGAGTACGCTTTGTACGCGGCTTCGAGCGCAGCGTCTTCAAACTGCAGTGTGAACTGGTTGAGCCGCACGGTCGAGTGGAGCCGCTCGGTCGGCTTTTCGTGTGCAGGTGATTGGGGCGGCTTCTTGGCGGTTGTTTCGCGCGCGTCCGACATGGATCGATGCGCCGATGAACGCTCTATCCCTTCGCACGCTACGGGCGTCTTGTTGACCTCTGTGCCAGGCGCTGGAGTCGGCATCCCGTGTCCAGGGATTGTCCCTTTCGCTCTGAGGAGAGGCTGCTCACGTTGCTGTCGATGATTTGATTCATGGGAGCAGCAACATGACAAACCATGCGCTATTACCACCAATCAATACGATTTAAAACTATTTTCAGCGAATGAGGTGACTGGAAATAAATGACTTGAATAGTTGGTCAGACCAATCCGACCGACCTGACCATTGGTGTCCTCCAATCATCGCCCATGATTGACGAAAAATGGAAGCCGCAACGGATCGCTGTCCGCAACAAAACAACCTTCGAATCACCATACCCGAAAAACCATTTGAAAAGGATATCATATATCCTAGGAAGCCGACTCGCTGCTCATAGACAACGGCGTTGATTCCACAGCGTACGAGTGTACGTGATCGTTCTCTAGTACTTTCACACGGTTTACATAGTTGACGAGCTTAGTTCTAAATGTGTTGGTAGGATTAACGAACGACACTCTACTGCGCTGCGGAGGAAGGAGAATCCGACGCTGTGCAGTTTTTGGTGGAACAAGGATTCGCAGTCAATGCCGATGACTAGGTAAACATGATGATAACGTCGTTGTGAGCGATTGCTGACAGATAGCCTGTCGCACAATTTAAAAGGATGGAGGTATGGTATTCAACTTGCTGCGCGCGGCGATGACATCGCCCCCCATGTAGAGCTTGATCGAGCATGGTTCGGATCCACGCCCTCACGGAGGTCAGTTGCCTCGCTCGCTGTGGCTTGCTAGTGTGTCATGTCCAGAGCATTCGAACATGCATATCATATAAATGCAGCAGCAAAATCGAATACACTATTCAGGGCAAGTCGAATGCGTACAAATCAATTATGCGTATGTGTCGCGCATGCTGACTTCCGTAAACTGAAGCCGTTATGATCGGTTGATCATCTTCATCTGGTCGAGTACGGCCTTTAGTTTTTAACGCAGGACGCAGATGGGATGAGGTCTGCGATGACATCATCATCCGCGTCCACAAACTCACGGATCTCGAAAACGCGCTGAAGCATCGCAAAAGTCGAGCTCCATCGGGTATCCTGTCGGATGACAGGGTGTAGATCGGTCTGGAATGTAACATATTACCAAACATTTTGTTTAGTTCTCAGAAACACAATTAACCGATATCAAACTTACCGAAGAGTGCGAAGTCTCACCATCAGTTATCGGATACAATCCAGATCGTCCTCGAGATCACTTGTCGAGAGCCGGACGGCCAAATTGAGACGATGGCTCACGTAACCAAGGGAACGCGAACGAACCGAGCGAACTTCTTGTTGGTACTACAATTGTTGCCAACGAGGGAAACCACCTGATCTAAGGTAAGGCGGCGTGAACCGTCTCGAGGGCGCGACGGTGACACTCTACGTTATGATTGTCATCTTGATCATTGATGATCGGTGCCAGCGATAAGAGAGGAGTCTCGAACCCCGCCCACATCGCATGTGGCAAGAATGCTAAAAAAATGCTCACATCCAATGGACCACCGGTCTGAAATGATACCAAACTTCGCAGGCAAGTCACTCGCGTTCCGTCCATCAGCCGGTATCGTGACACTTGCGAAGCGTCTCACAAGAGATAGGTGGTAGCTTGGAGTATCTAGAAAAATACTATAACAATATCACTTCAAAAACGATTCAAAAATCTGTCGCCGCGACGGAGGATGTTCGTACCATGCGCGTCTTCATACTCTTTGATGTGGTATTGTTCAATCTGTCACTGTGGTCCAACGTACTCCACCAAAGCCGCATACGGAGGAGAAGTCGGCACCATTCAACTCAAGATCTATTGTGGTGCCAACGTCCACGCGACTCAGAACGTGTGTGCGTTCTAGCCACTATTCAGAATTATGAGGGAGCTGACGGAAGGTGTGGTACGATAGAATGACCAGTCTGCCCTTCACGTAGGCGCCTGGAATTGAACTCATCGGGTGGCCAAACGCTTGATTCAGCAAGGCATTACAGTGAACTGCAAGGACGAGGTATGTGTTCCTTGATTCGTATTTGCCGAGGGGGATCGCGGTATGACTCGGGTTTATTCTCATCGTACCGATATGAGTCATGACAGAACGGCGTCGCTGTTTTGCATGTTTGTGCGCTGAGTGCGACATCAAAAACATGCGAGTTCTAGTCGAGCACTAAGCAGACCCGCACGTGCGTGCAAACAAGTGTATGTTGCTTACCGTGCCGACTCTGGCCCGCTGTGGAATGACGCCTACTTTGAAAATCTCGCTTCTCAGACGCAACAAAACATCCTGCACTTGGCTGCTCAGGGAGCACACACCAATGCCTTCCAGTTGGCATTGGAATTCGACGTTGACATAAATACTCGGGCTAAGGTGAGAGACATGCCCTCTTGATAGTCATGCATCCTTGATGATTCTGAACATTCGTTCTCTGATTAGATTGGTAGCGTGTGGAGACTCCGCTTATGGTTGTGTTCCGCGGTGAGGCGAGCATTTCGGCGTACAACATGGCACTTGCTCTCTGCTCGAAAAGAGCTACTTTAACGATGAGGATCGGTCCGAGGCTATGAATGCAACTTAACTGATCGTACCCCTGGCGGCGAAAACTACAGCGCCGATGCATCACCGGAGACTGCTCTATGGCGTTCAGGACTGCGCATTATGTGTGGATCAGTGGACGCAAGAGTATGTGGCAGGAACAGCAAACCTAACAAGCGTCCCGATCAGGTCGTCAATTGAGGTGAAGCGTCGGTGAGAACGTACCTGGCGGATGTCGCGCGCTCTACACACGACGATCGTCTACACCGCTGCAAGATCTGCGTTGTCGGTCCAAGCGAATGGGGAAAACCAGCCTGGCGCAGCCCCTGAAGACGACCAAAACGTTCTCGACCGAAGAAGGACCGCACTGTCATCATCGACGATTGCGTGGACGTCTCCGGATCTGGATTGGTTTATGCACAAGTCGTGGGACGATATGTCGATCGAGCAGCTACAAATGATGCATCTGATCCAGGAGAAACTGGAAGTATTACAATCGCCGGAGACACCCCTCGCCAATTTCCTGCGCTGTAGTCGTTGGAGTACGTCCAGAGACGCAGAAGGCGATGCTGCGAATGTTGAGCGATTTATCGGGTCGTTGCTACCACGTGCCAATCGAGATCGACACAGAGTCTTCACTGTTGGCGCATCATGCGTCCATCTTCAAGGTGTTTCGATGTGAATCTATGGGACTGTTTATCACGGTTAAATACTGACCGCTTTGGCGTGACAACTGTTGTCTAGGCCGGTGTATCGCTATTCACGACTTTTGTGGGGAACGCAGTGCCGCTGCAGTTGGTGCAGGATGTGCTCGAAGTCGCCAAATACGGTTCGTCGGACTTGATAATCGATAAAATTCTATGAATTGTTGGCTAAAGTGTTGTTCTCGTGCACACTACATTCGACGGCACAGTAGATATTGCCGAGCGTGTTCACAACCTCATCGACATACTAGACCTCTCGTCGTAATAGTCGTCGCTGGCCATTGATGCACGCGCGAACAGCAAGCTGTCACCCGGGGCGTCCATGATTCTCCACCGTGACTTGCTGAACGTGTGCGAAGACAGTCTGGATGCGCTGAAGATCTCGACCACGTCGATCTCGAGTGCGCGGTGACTTCAAGCGGCGAGTGCCTGTGGACACACACAGGGAGGTCGCCACGATGCACAGCAAAATCGTACGCTGCGCGGCGCCGCCGTCGACATGGGCAGAGTTAAATGTGTCTGCTGCGTCGTCGGGGCAGTCGACAACCTCACCGGCATCGACAATGCTGGCATCCTCCCCACCACCGTCAGCAGCACGAGTTTGTCCACGAGGTTCAAGTTCAGCGTCTACGTGGATGACGTGAACGGTCTTCCGACTGGGACTGGTACAAGACCTACTGCAAATGGCAGCTCACTATGGCACCAAGTCGCTCATGCCGTTGGCCGCAGACGTGACGCCGACCAACAGCAATCCGCCATCGTGGCGTACGATAGGAACGTCGATTGACGCGGTGGCATCAATCGAGAGTGTCGTTTGACTGTGCGAGTGAAGCGCCACAGCCGCAACGGCTGGGCCAAGTACGTAGCAGTCAATGCCTTAACTCGTGGGCTGAGGTAACTGGCGCTGACTCGCTCTATCTCTGTCGTTGACTTTAGGTTCATTGGTGAAGGCGACGTGTGTCTGCGCGACTTTGTCGATGACGATGCGTCAATGAACTTCTCCTGCAAGCCCGCGAAGGTGACATTGGACGCGACAACAAACCACGCTATGGTGATCCACCTGGCGGCAGAGTAGTGAGTCTGAGCTTTCCAGCCAGAAATTTCAAGTGAGCAGTAGTAGGCTACATGCAAATATGAGAATTGTGTGCATTGACGTCGTGCTGTATCCAAAAAAATGCTCTCACTGCGTGTACTCGCCGCCGTCGAGTTCTTGCGTCCAGTCAAAGCCCTCCCAGTCCCGCAGAAACGTTAAGACATCGTTCTTCTCCTCTTCAAAGCCACGCTTCTTGCCGTCGCCGCGTCGCCCGTACTTCGGCGGATCCACCCCCAGCATCCCGGCCACAACATTCACACCAAAGTCGCGCGGGAATTGATCTTCGTCTTCAATGACGTGGGCATAGCTCCCGCCCTTGGATGCCTCGCCGAGCGCCGGCCACTCGATGTGAAAATACGCAAAATGCGGCGGGACGTGGCGCGCCACACCGCCGTCACTCGTGTCAATGATCTTCTTGTGCGTAGCCCATTCTTCGTCGGCGTGCATCAGTTCCTGCTTGAAATACAGCGGCGTGTCGGCGGCCACGTCTTTCGGCACTGGAATGCACTCGAGAAACGTATGGCGCTGGCGGTGTGGCGCACTCGTGTGCTCGAGAAACACGACACCCATGTCAAACATTGCGTCGCACATGCGCGTCACGGCACGCTGAAACTTTTTGACTTCGTCCCACACTTGCTCGTTGGCTTGATTCAGTGATGCCGTGTGGTCCATGGGCACAATGAGACAGTGCGCATTGTGTAGACGCGGTTTGGTCGGCATTGCGAGGTACGTGTGTTCGCCAAGTGCGAGCATCAAGTGCTTTTTGAACAGCGGACTGTGCATACAAGCCACACACTTTTGTGTGCGGTTGTCCCACTGTTTCGTGGCGCCAACAACCTGCTGGCGCGCACGCTCGGCTGCTGCCCGCTTGGTCAAATGTGTCTCGGACCGCTGGAGCATTGTCATGTCGACTTGGTCTTCTTCGTCAAAGCCACTCGCTAACGTTCGCGCGTTCGCTTCAGTGCCGCGATAGTTCGACCCTAAGCGGAGAATGTTGCGCGCGTGGACACTGTCCATCGTATCGTGGGTACTCGCCATGCGCTCTTGCCGCACGAGCTCCTCCAACGAGACGTGTCCACTCTCGGCGCCACCAGTGGTCTTGGTTTTCTTGCCTTTGCGCGGACCAAACCGCAGATCTTCTTTCTCGAGTGGCGGCAACGCACTGCTAATCGCTTCGTCGTGGGGAATCGATGCGGCTTGCTTGGCGTGGTCGCGTCGTGCCTCTAGGTCGTTGAGTTGGTCTTTGAGTGTGTGGAAAAGAGCCGTATTGCCCATCATCTGAGCGCGCAACGCTTTGGCTGCGAGCTTGTTAAGATCCACATCGTCGGGTGAGGAGGAAGGCGGCTTCGACTCGTGTTTCGCTGCTGCTTTCTCAGAACTCTTCATCTGCATTTCAGAAGGAGGAGCTCCGCCTGGGCTCTTGCGACCATAGAGAAACGCGTTTCGCTTTTCCAGCTCGACACGTTCGTTGTTCTTCTTCTCCACTTCTTCTGGGGTGAGTGCTTTCGGCTGTGGCGTGAAAGGAGGTGGCACTGGCTTAGTTTGGGGGATACTTTTGGGTGCAGCCTTGGCCGGCGAGCGAGATCGACTGCGAGACCGACGCGGTCGCTTATACGCGCTTGCACTCGTGCGATCACGGCCACGATCTCGATCTCGATCACGACTGCGGCTTCGGCTCCGGCGTCGGGATTCCTTCCGTGACCGCCCGGAGTCGTCGGCGGCTCGAAATTTTGCACCCGGACGGTTCTCGAAATCGGGCAGCGTCGAGTAATCAATCGGCATTTCTTCGTCCTCATCGTCATCGTCATGATCCTTTGTCCGGTCTCCCTTTCTGCCACGCCGATCCTCCTTGTCTTTTTGACCATCACCGTCCACTGTTCGCGATACCGAGGACTGGACACGGCTCGAAAATTTGGCCAAGAGACTTTGATCCGAAGCGTCTCGCCCCACCTCTAGTGTCCGACGACCGCGCTCTTCGCCCGATGAGCGTCGTTGTCCTTTTTCCTGTTCTGCATCGTGTCGCTTGTAGTGCAAATGGGCCTTGGGATGGGCCGAGACGCATGCGGCTTCTTTCAGTACATCCAACGACCCAAAGCGCTCGAGCACAATTTCTTCGAGCGGCCGACCAGTGTCTCTCGCTTTGTCCTTTGCACGCTGCAGCATTTTGACGCGCCAGCTCGCACCACCATCACCCACGAGTGGATCGTCTATGGCACCGTCGTTGGTCTCCGCAGTCTCCTCCGCAATGGGTCGCGACCGGTCGGGGTGCTTGGGGTCGTAAAATCCAAACAACATGCCGGTCACCGGCTCTCGTATGCCAGCATTGATTTCATCTTGGAGCTGCTTCGCCTTGGCTTCTTCTTTTATTTCTGCTTCGGTCTTAGGCACCTCGACCGGCGCTTCTGGGGCCTGCGGCTCAAAACCCATTGCCATCCAGTCGTCACGGATAAGGGTCGAGAGCGTTGGACCGATGGCCGGATCGGCTGGATGGCTGTCAGCGTTGCTTCCACTGCTGCTGCTGCTGCCAGTCGCAAGCCGTCGCGAGCGACTCAGTTTCTTGGTCTTTTTCTTGCTCTTTTTCTTGTGGTGTTTCTTGGCTTTTTTCTCCGCGCGCCGACGCTTCTCTCGCTTGGAGCGAAACCCCTCGTCCTCATCGTCGTCATCACTGTCACTGTCGCTGCTGTCACTGTAGCTTCTGTCGACGCTCGCGTCTACGTCACGGTGGAGCCGCGACGTCATGCGCTTCTCCAACGCCGGATTGATCCAGTCCTATCCCCAAGTCCAAACAGGCATCGTAAGCCCCACATATCTCGGCTTCTAGAAAGCCAATTGAGATGGACGTACAGGGTTGCGACGGGTGTGGTGGCGCTCATCTCGGTTACTATTCTTCTTCTGCTTTGCCCCCTTCTGCGCGCCACGCGCGTCGTCGGTACCCGCCGCGAGGAACTGGATGCCCTGCAAAAACCCGCTCATTGCTGTGTTGGCCACTCCTGACATGGCACTATTCCATTTCTGTGTCACTACAGTGAAACACTGACGGCCCTTTACTTCTTTCGTTTGTAGTACCACGTGAATATCTTTTCCCAATGTTGCTGTCATATTCTCAAAGAAGAAGAAAGCGAGGTAGAGAGAAGAACATGTCGGGCTGGGTGAGCTCGTGGCTGCGCGGCAACGAAGGCGACGAAGAAACCAAAGGTGATGGTGCAACAAGAGACGAGACAGCTGCGCCGGCGATCGTACCGTCAGCCGACGAGATCCGCCGCAAGCGCTTGGAGCGACTGCAACAACTCGACGCCCAGCGGCAACAGCAACAGCAACAGCAACAGCAACAGCAACAGCAACAGCAACAAAATCAGGAGGAAACCAAAGGCGACGATGTCGCTATGGAAGACGTATCTGCACCGCCTGCGCATGAAGAGGATGCCTCGTTAAAATCAACGCCAGCGCCAGCGCCAACGCCAACACCAATCCAAAAGAAGAAATCGGGTACTAATGTTCCGCGCTCGTACGTCAACGACATGCTCCAGCGCGTGCTGCAGCTCACGCTCTCACGCACAGTGGCTGCTGCGCATGAAAAGTATTACTACTTGGACGTGGGCAACGAAGCGTCCGGCGCCACGGATCTCAATGCAACCAACCTCAGCGAAATTCTCTATGCCCGCATCATCCTGAGCCCGGCAGTACTCACCGGCACGGCGCAACCGGTCGCAACACTCCAGTACTTGGAGCAGTGTTTTTACCGGTGTCGTGATGAGGTCCAGGCGCTCCAATCGTCGTATTTACGCCTCCCCGAGCAGGAGAAACAAACAGCCCAGCAGTGCGTCGTGTCACTCCGCGAAATGTGTATCAATTATAGCGTCACGGCTCTGACCGAGCCCGACATGTTTCCGTTCCAAGTCGGGACGCTCAACACTGACGCCCTCGAGAAAATCGTGCGTGCCCAAGCCCATCCGCTCACCAACGAGTTTGTCGATGCGATCGTTACGGAGCTCGATCAAAACAGTGGCGCCGTCGCCAGTGTGTTTGCGCCAATCTTCCAGAAGCTCTTGTCCGAGCTGTTTCTGATCAATCCACCGAGTCTCCTCTCGAATTTCTACGATAAGATGCATTTGCTCAGTGTGTTGGTGCGCAACAAGAGCCTCGCCAGTGTGTTTACTAGCATGCCCGGGTTTTTCTTGTTGCCAGGCCCAGAGGCCACCGGTCGACGCCTCCAAGATGCCACGGCGCTAGGGCTGTTGCTTCGTTTTAGTACGACCCAAGACCCCGCAGTCCAGCAAATGTTTGCGAACATTACTAAGCGCACCAAAAGCGATGTGGACCATACGGTCGTGGCGTTGCGTGGGAAACTCTCGACCGTGCAGAACGGCGTGACCGAGATTTTCAAGGTGTTGCTTAAAGCCGGCGGCGCAACGCGCGAGAATGTGTTGGTGTGGCTCGAGCAAGCATTGTCCCTAAATGTCGAGCGCGCGAAAGAGAATCCCGATGCAATCAAGACCTCGACTGCCGGTACGATGCTCAATTTGACCCTGGTGTTGCTCCGACTGTGTGGTCCATTCATGCCGCCCGAATCGAAGAAAGTTAACCTCATCAATCCGTCGTTTCTCACGGTCCGCAGTGGCGTCTTTCCCAGTGACGTGACACGGTTGCTAGGGAACCGCGAAGGCCAGAGTGACGATGATCGCCGCGTAGATGCTGTCGCCGACTTTAATTTCATCACTCGCTGTTATTTCAGCACGGCACGCGCGCTCCATCTCGGTCCCGTCGGTATGATTGGCCGCTACATGTCGCTGCTTCGGAATATCTCGTACTATCAGAGCCGCATGAACGAGCAGACCGACCCGCGCGTGCGTGCGCATTTTGATTCGTCGGTCGCGACCAAGTTTATCATGGACGCCGAATTATTGGACCCCGATCTCTTGCACGAAATGCTGCGGTTTGCACTGCTCTCGTGTTCGCTGATTAATGGACTGTGTACCAGCATAGGCGGCAGTGATTCCATCACGCTCCCATTGCCAGCACCGACGACCTTGGCCGCCGACCACGCGCTCCGCTTTTTGCCCGAGCATATCTTGGAAGATGTGTGTACGATCTTCAAGTTTGTCGCGCGTCTCGAGCCCAAGGCCTTGACGTCGTTTCCACTGAACGAACTGCTGCGGACGATTCTCATCTTTCTCACGTCACCGGCATACGTGCGCAGCCCCCATCTACGCGCGAAAATGAGTGAGCTGCTATTTTTCATTTTCCTCCCGGCCGAAGAATCCGAAGAGCGGCAGACCGCTGGGACGGCCTTTGGTGCCCACCTCCTCACAAACGATCCGCTTGCCCAGACTTATCTCGCGCCGTCGCTCCTCGCATTGTACGGCGACGTTGAGCAAACGGGCTTTTACGAGAAGCTCGAGCACCGGTACAACATTGCGTGCATCCTCAAGTACCTCTGGAAAATCCCTGGCCACAAACAAGCGTTTGTCAAGATCTCGGAAGACCGCATCAATTTTGTCAAGTTTGCCCACGGCTTGATGAACCATATCAATGGCTTGGTGACCGATGCACTCATAAGCTTACCCGAGATCAAGACGCTCCAAGAGGAAATGCAAGACGTTGGGCGGTGGATGGCGTTGGACGAAACCATCCGCGAACAAAAGCAGAGTTTGCTGGCCGAGAAAGAGCGGACCGTCACATCGAGCTTGCAGCTCGCAAACGAGACAATTCACATGATGTCGTACTTGACTTCGGAAATCCAAGCGCCGTTTGTCGAAATGCCCGAGCTCGAAGATCGCTTGGTGAGTATGCTCAACAGCGTATTGGTCAAGCTCGCGGGTCCGCGCGGCTTGGAATTAAAAGTCAACAATTCCGAGCAGTACAAATTTCGCCCCAAAGAAATGCTGCGCGAAATCGTCGAGACGCTGCTCCACTTTGCCCACTACGAGAGTTTTCAGAAGGCCGTTGCGGCAAACGGCTATTACGAAGGCCCAGTGTTTCGCAAGTGCGTGACCATCGTACGCCGTACCCAGCTCGTGCCAGCAGAAGACATTGATCGCTTTGAAGTATTTGTGGGCCAGGTCGAGACCGTATCCCAAGAGCTTGTCAATATGGAAGAAGCGTTGGGCGAGATCCCCGAAGAGTTTTTGGATCCCCTCATGATTACGCTCATGAAAGATCCGGTGACTTTGCCGACGAGTGGCAAAGTCATGGAGCGAGCGACGATCACGCAGCACTTGATGAACGATCCCAGCGACCCGTTCACGCGTGCGCCGCTGGCGATCGAGGCGCTCGTCCCAAACAGTGACCTTAAGACCAAGATTGAACAGTGGATCCAAGAGCAACAACAAAAGAAGTAACCGACCGGTGGATCTATAAAGAATGGATGGAGGTTAAAACAGGTCCACGTGGATCTATTTCATCGATTGTTGGTGAGACCAGATGCACCATGCGACGAGGCGAATAGCTCACTTCGGAATAGTGACATTATCACAATGACATCCGTTTTGTGGTGCATCACGGAGACGTCCGTCTACTGTCCACCATGCTCCTCGCTATGGTGCGGCACGCTGTGACGCCACGCGCTCTTGGGACGCGTAGCCTTGGCGGCATGCAGACGCATTGCGTCAGAAGCTTGAGCGGTAGTAGTAGCGCACTGCAGAGCGTTGTCGTGCGATCGCAAGACGAGATGGAAGCGCTTGGTGCACGCGTTTCGAGCGGCCGCCGAAGCGGCGACGTGATCTTCCTACGCGGGTAGGAAGCCTCTTGCTGGGATGCAGTACTTGTCCTATGCAGTATGATATAATTGGATGGTGTGGATAGCGATCTCGGGTGTGGGAAGACCTGCTTTGCCCGTGGCTTTATCCGTGCGATGACGGAAGATTCAAAACTCCACGTGACGTCGCCAACGTATCTGCTCGTCAACACGTACGATGCGATCGACGACTGCGCTTCCTCCCGTCCAGTTATCCACCACGTCGATCTCTATCGGCTCGATAACGTGAGCGAGATCGATGCAACAGCCCTCGGCCTCACCGACGCCTTCTCCGATGGTACACAAAGGAAATACCCCAATGATATGAGCATTACAGTACTGAGATCTGTGTCTTTGGATTCGTAGGCATTTCGCTAGTCGAATGGCCACAGCGATTGCTTGCGTCGAGCATGCCAGCTGACCGTCTTGACGTTGACATCACCTACAACGAAAACGACCCAGCGATTCGCCACGTGGTGTTTACTCCATTCGGCGATCGATGGAGAGACTTTGCGATTTAGTAAGATATTAAAAAGGAATGGAAGGAGAAGCACTACACAGCCGGTCGTGCGGTGACCATGGGGAGATGGGCCAGCGACCGCAGCAGCGTTTGGATCTCGTCACGACTCGCTTTCGTTTCACCTAGAAATTCTTCCGACTTGGTGACTTCGTTAGCGACAAACTGATCGAGCTGGCGGCGCGTCACGCCTGACCGCGTCGACGCAGTCGAGAGCATGGACGTTGTCGTCATGTACGAGCGTTCGCTCGAGCAGCCATCACTTCTGTCGTCGTCGTCGTCGTCGGGGAGGATCGAGACGCTTTCATTCTCCTGTAAAAACTTGAGCTCTTCATCGATGCGCTGGAGACGTTGCCGGCGGAGCCGCTCGCGCTTGGTTTCCTGGACGACATTGGCTTTACGATGCTCCTTTTTACTGGATAGTGGAGGGTAGGCTTCTTGCTCCTCCGCTTCAGGGACGTCATCCAGTGCCATGATAATGGCCGACGGATACAACCCCCGCTTGTCGGCAATGAGCTTTTCAATCTCATCTTTTTCTTGCTGGTCGAGACGAAACTCTACGGTGACTGGCATTGAGACAGTCACCTCCACACTGTCTGGACTAGTCTCACGCTTATCCTTGGACTCGCGCAACAGTCGCTTGACGCGGAGCTCCTCGTCTCGCGTGAGGGTGGCGTTCACGCCATTTTCCACAATCTTGCGATTGCGTTCAACATAATCCATCGCATTGGGAGGCGCCGGTGCGGCAGTTGAGGGGGCAGACAGCGATGCCGAGTTTCGACTGGTCGAGCCCGCCTGTTCCTTATTCCCAAAGCGGCGGGCTGCCATGACCTCGGGCTCTTGGGGATTCACGCGCTTGGCTTTCTTGGTCGCCACCGTCGTTGCCGCGTAGAGGTTCTTGCCCAGTTTCTCTTCTAAGACCATATCGAGCTGGCGAATCCGCGCCATTTTCAATGCGATCTTGGCCGCCAAACTGCCATCGCCGTCCGCTGCGTCCTCCGCCTCGTCCAGCGTCCCCTACAGTGTCACATACATACAATTATGACGTACTGCCTCTAGTCCGCGCTTCCTGAAGAAAAACGTACAAAGGCTTGCTGCTTGGCGAGGCTGTTCTGGATGAGGATCTGCGACCAGCTCTTGGGGTCGTCGCCTGCTTTTCCCGATTTGTCAGTCGCGAGTTTGTCGGTGAGATCCTGTGCTGTCATAAGCGCCACGATTTGGTGGAAATTGCGGGGAAACGCAACGAGCGGCTCGCCGTCGGCGTCGCACTTGGTCGGGAGTGACGCCACGTACGTCGCGAGGTCGTCGCGGAGGGTGTCGCGCTCGTGCTGCTCGGCCTCAAAGCGAGCACGTGCTTCTTGCACGTGGCGGTAGTTGTCTTCTGGATCGTCCTCTTCCTCCTCAGCATCTTCGTCGTCCCAATCCTCCTCGTCCTCTGTGGTAGCTGAGCCATTGTCGAAAGTGGTGGGCGGGAAAGTTAGTGGCGATGGCATAATGTCTACAGCGTGTGGTCCTTCTGAGGAGGCTTCGAGAACTTTGTCCTCTTCCTCCTCGTTCTCCTCTTGTGATTCGTCAATTTCTGGACGCTGCTCCTCCAGTGAATCCTCATCCCCAATGTTCTTTTCCTCCGCCTCCTCATTTGCATCCGCTTCTCCAACTTGAATCACGAATCGTGCGTCTTCAGATTTCCCCTCCGCCTTCGTGTGTGCTGAACGCACGGGGGACTTCGACTGCTCTGGACGCACTCTTGGTTGTGTGCCCGTGAACTGGAAGATACTATGACGTGAGAGCGCTCCTCGTGGGGGTGAGTCGGGGAGGTGTGTCATGAACGCATCCGCACGGGGGACAGCGGGGGAGGACTTGGTCTGTCGCGCAAGCGTTTGGCCAGGACCCGCGAGCTTGACCACGCGCTGGACGCGTTGCCCCATTGCTGCTTTCCCCCGGCTTATCCGGCGCGGACGCATTGGCACGCAGCGAATCGTCGTGGATGAGACATGCTCCTCTCCCTCCTCTCCCTCTTCCTCTCCATCGCTGTCCTCCATCACCGCTTCGTCGCTCATGATCCCCTCCTCACACTCAATGCGACTCAGACTCAGAAGAGCAGTCATCGCCACGTCCTCTCGCACCGCCATACTTTTGCAAACGTCGGCGCGTACGAAAGTCGGTTCGTCCAGTGCTACCTCCTCCTTTCTCTCGCTCTCTCTTCCTCATCGTAGACGCATCGCGCGCGTCTATAAATACTCCACCCGTTTCTCCTCCTTCTGGCTCTGCCTCATACGTTCGTAGGTGGCAGCAATCACTGTGCGCCGCAACCAACTGCGTGGAAACGAATCTCCTCCATCGCTCGGACACCACAGCTTGCGTGACGTAGAGCCGCCCTCCATCCCAACTTCAACAGGTAAGGTCATGGCTATGGCCCCACGCGAAGGGCCTGGGCAGCTGCATCCACTGCACATGCTTGTACGACACAACGGAAAAAGGGAAAACGCAGTGTGATGGAGCATGGACGTTTCTTTGCTGCACCGCGCAACAACAGGAACATACTGTGCCCACCACCCTGTCATGGATACTTTTCGCTGGGCGACCGTTGGCCAGGAAGAGGGATCTTTCCACCCAGCACCCACCGGTCCAGTGTACTGTACTGTACCCACGGTCCACATCGTATGCAGTTCTGTATGCGATGGCTGTCAGTTGTATGCGTTCATGTCGCCACGAATCATTCTGAACCCAGATTCAGCCATGTCGCCATGCTTTCCCTCGGACAATATTTCCGCCAGCCACCGGTATATTTCGTCGACCTTTCAAAATCCATACTTGAAGCCACGAGCTCTGCAGCCACACAACTGTGGAGGTAATAATTACCTGTATATATTGATATGGAACACGAAGCAGTTTTGCCAAACGATGGAAGGAAAAACCGGCGCGATCTTCCCTCCATCCGCGGAACGATGGAAGAACCTCGTGTCACACTGCGCCAACGCGATCATAATTCCTGTGGGAGCGAGACGTCGCGTCTGCCGTCTGGTCCTCTATCGTTTTGTACTGTACTTGAAGTCGGACAGAAAGCGAGCGTGGCGTTCGATAGAAGAGAAGGGGAGAGCGAGCGAGACTGTAGCGGAAGGGGAACCACTTCTTTCTCACTCACGCACAGCACAAAGTGAGAGAACCTTCTTGTCCCTCCTCCATTTCAGCAAGCTCCCTTGCCACGGTAGACGCGACGAGAGCGCGGAGCGGAGAGGACGAACGCACTCTTTCACTTCATTGATAGGTCAGCGATACAGCGGAGAGGTGAAAGAGGGCGAGTATGAGCTACCACGGAACGGCGCGCAAAGAGAAGCGCAGCGGCGGACTCAACTTAAAAAAGTTTTTCAAGTCGATCACCAAGAGCGGCTCGGGTTCACCCCGCGGAGGCCATGGAGGAGCGCATGGAGGAGCTCATGGAGGAGCGGACCGCTTGTCCCCTCGTGCCGTGCTGCCATCGAGCGACAACCAGTTTGCGATCGCTATGGGGGATTCGACTGTTGTTTTTCGCGGCAATAACAATGGCTCGGCACCGCCTTACATGCACCGCTCGCCGCTGAAGGCTAATGGCGTTTCGGGGGCGAGCCGCGTGAACGACCCGACGGGCGGCGACCACCACCATACGTCCTCTGCCAAGCCTACAGGGGACGCCAACGTCGTCCGCTGGGGGATCGTCCTCTCGCGGATACCCAAGCTCGTGGCCGACTCGACCAGCGCGCCGCTTGCGTCGGCGTCTCCCACTGGTTCGGCGAGCAGCTCGCCAACCGCAACAAATGCGAGCTCCTCTACCAGCGGCGCGGAGAGCGGCACGAGTGGCAACGCCCCAGCGGACATGACGGCACTCCTCGACTCACTGCGGCAAATGGCCTCGAAAGACTACCAGGCCCAGATCCTCCAATACTACACAGGCCACGCCAACAACACCGCCTACAACCACGCGCCTGGGATGTCCCCGGGTATGACCAACATCAGTACGTCTGCCTGTTGTTGCTGTCCTGAGAGAGTTGGAACTCACTGATTCATATTATGTAGATGTCCTTTCGAATTGGGAACAGCGCAAAGTCTTCAAGCAGTGCCGCCGGTCGCTCTTGCTCTGCTGGAAGTTTATCATTGCGCAGCTCAACAGCGACGACAAAGCCCACAAAACTCTAGCAAGCGACACACGCGAGACATACTACCAACTGCTGGGGCTCATTGCCGAACGCGTCGAGTTTAATTTGCTAGTCGACCCCAAAGACATCGCCAAGCCCTCGGGGTCAGGATCAACAGCGTCCAACGCCTCCAACGCTGCGTCGAACGGCCGCCCACCAACATCCTCCAAGGCCCGCAGCGGCAGCCAGGCCGGTCCTACTGGCTATGTCTCCTCGGCGTCTCCCCCTACCTCGACCTCGGCGATTCATGGCTTGGACACCAGCGACAATAATGCCAGTGGTACTAGCAGTGACGAAAGCGGCAGCGAAGGCGAGCGCGACATCTATTTGTACCGGTGTTTACTGGTTGCGACCTTTAAGCACGTGATTGAAAGCATCGATGCCGCAAACCTTAAGAAACGACCGTTTATCTCGTTTTCCGAAGCGCAGTTTTTCGCCAAAGTGTTGGCGATCTGCTTTTTCCGGATTCCGGTGGTCCAACGGCTCATCCTCGACGGCGTTTTTGAAGCCTACCGCTACAAAAAGTGGACCAAGACAGCCGCGGGCACGGCCCAAGGTGGGGCACCGGGTACGCCGAGTCACGCGTCGCTCCAGAGCCGCCTCAATCGCCGTCGGTCGTCGTCTAAGCCGTCCAACAGCATGACGTTTGAAGGCACACTCGCGCGCTGGGGCGAGTTCGAAGGCCAGGTGCTCACAGAATTGAACGAAGAAGACAACCAGAGCATGGACCACGATGGCACCGAAGGCAAGACCGAAGGCTACTCGGACAAGCTCTCGGAATCGTCGTCATCCGAGTCGAGCGACAACAATTTCAATGGCGGCGGAAATCCGTTTGCACCGCCAAGCCGCATTGTCATGGACAAGTTCAGGCGGTTAAATCCCACGCTGTTTCGGTGGTCGCGGTACTCGCCGTACCTCGGTCCGTACGCCGACAGCGACGTGTTTCGGACCCACGACCCAAGCCACGCCGGGTGGCTTTTCAAGCTGCTCCACGACGGCGAGTTCTTTGCGTGTTTCATGGCGTCGTATGTCCAGCACGTCGAGTTTGTGAGCATTGGCGAGGCCCCAGTGTGGTATTGTCTCCCCGGGTATCCACTCTTGATCCGCGTCTCGATGCTGCTGGTGAAAGAAGCGGCGTGGCAGAAATGGCTGGCCGTGCGCGACACGACCGACAACATCGTCGCCGGAGCGCGGGGGAACCAAGACGACCACGAGCCGATCGCGTTTGACGTCAAGTCGGCGCGCAGTATCAAGACCGTGCTGGACGCCGTCGTGCAATTGCTCAAGAACCGCGACGTGCTCGAGAGCGTCGTCCTCGCCATGTTTGAGTGCACGAACGTCCTTAATGCCAAGAGCGTGAGCGTCTGTCTCAGTCGCTTGGAAGAGTGGTTTAGTGCCGCGGCCGAACGCGTTGGCGAAAACACCGCCGGTGATATTTCGTATCGCCTCCCCGCCAACTTTCACGGCTATGCATTGGGCACGGCCGTGCGCATCATGCTGTGCAGCGAGAGCTTTGAGATTCTCCACCGCGTGCTGCTGTTTCTCTATAATCGCATGGACTATTTCGACGGCGAACTGCGCCAGAGCGTGCTCAAGGCGATCGTCCAACGGCACATGTATCTCTTTCTCCACTGGAACTCGGACGTCCGCCATACGTACCACCACCTTTTGGTCTACAAGATCATCCACACGAACCGGTACCTTCTCGACTCGCCTTTGGACCAACTATTGGTAGGACGGTTTGCCATGCTCCAGCACGACAGTCACTTGCATGGGCGAGAAGAAAACACTTCGTCCATTGGCTTTGACGACGGCGACAGTGCGTTCGATGAAGTCGACGCGCGACCGGTGCTGAGTGCCGCCGAGTTCAATGTGCTGCGGCTGGAGCAAGCACTGTGGCGAGCGTTCGACGCGTGCTTGGCGTCGATCTGTGTCCAGGAACGTCGCAATGCCCGCGAGGCGAACCGCAAGTACCAAGTCGAATTGCAGGCGGCCCGCAGCCGCGCTGTCGCGTTCCAGAAGCTTAATGTCAAGAGCGCAGGCGACGACACCGACCGCACAAGCTCGGTAAACGAAGGGCTGCCAGGCCACAAGGCTTCGCAAGAGTTTGACCTCCTCAACGAAGAGCTCAACCGTGAACCGCCGTATTACTTGCGGTACTTGCCGGCCGAAGAAGTCTCAAGCCTCGATGAACTGCGGCGCCTTGCCCAGACCGTCAAGTACCCGGCCGAGCTCCAAGTGTACGCGGCGTCGTCGCTGCGCGGGTACGCCGATCTGCTCAAGCAGTACTTTCACGATTTGCGGGCCCGTGGCTACGCCGAGGCCCCGCCACTGGGCTTTGTGTAGGGTGGACGTCGTCCACTATGTTGTCTGTCTCTGTGCGTGCCAAACCGCGTTTCTACCGTCGTAAACCTTCCATAAATGCCACATGATCGACTGTAAAGGCTGCTTTAGAGGTCAATCGCCTCCGTCTCCATCGGCGGACTACCACTGTTGCTGCGGCTATTCCCCTGCGGCTTGACGGTTGCTAATTCCGTGAGGCTGAACAATGGAGTGTTCCGTAGCACGTACATTTCCTTCTCAGCGTCCCAGGATCCAGGAGGAAGGACCTGGTGCTTGGACTCCGCTTGGGATACGACGCCGGCATCGGCAGGTGTTTGTTCCATGCCCAGTGCAATCGCTTGGAGCCGCGGCCACCGGCGTCCGTCCGTGAGCCAATACTGGAGCATAGTTTTCTTTCGCGCCTTGAGCATGCGCAACACAAACCCATCGCTGGATGCGTGGTGCTGCTGGACAATGGCGACTTGAAACTGCGTATACTCGACATACAACGCTTGCTTGTCGATAGGATCCATCGCTAGTAGTGCGTGCTCGGCCGTAGCTTTGGCCGCGACCTCAAAAAGCTCGCCGAGATAGGCTGGATCCAGTAAATGGGCTTGAGTGTACCCAAGTTGGACGATACAATCTTCATACTTTCCAAGCTTGTCCAACAGGAATTGCTTTTGGACATTGGTGAGGCATTCGCTGTCGCGGTAGGTTTTCTGGAGCGAGGCAAATGCCACAAAGGCATCGGACGGATAGACCACGCAAGCGTTGGTTGCTGCGATTGCAGTCGCCAGCGGCTCGAGCACCGCGTGGAATCGTCGTACTAGCGAAACAAATGGCTGGTTCAGCTGCGAATAGAAGTTTTCACACGCCGTGATGTCGAGGTGTGCTTGCTCCACCAACGACACCACCGCGTCCGTGTCCAACAGTTGCGTGGCGTCCACGATCCCCCAGAATGCATCGGCGAGCGTGAGGCTTCGTAGGCCGTCCACAATGCGTCGCGTCATGTCGAGCTGTTGCCCAATATACGCTGGCATTGGCGTGTGGACGCCGAGGAGACGCAAGGCGTCGATGCATGTGAGGGCGACGGGCAACAGTCCTGTCAGTGGATTCGCATCCGTGTCGGACACCATAGCGGATGCCAGGATGTCGTTCGCCATCTCGACAATCGCTCGCAATGGACTGGGGTGCATTTGTATGTCTGCCACCTCATGATCCCACAGCGCAATGACCCGCTGGACAGACTCGGTCGGGGCGTTTAGCGTACAGCGGTGAACGCGTACCCCGAGCGCTTGGACGACTCGTTGGACCTGCTCTTTTAGCCACACAGCGGACGCGGGGTTCCCCATATCCTGGGCAGTGTCGGGTACAGTGGTGCGCTCAATGAAAAAGCACTTTTCGTCCTTGGCCACAAAAAACTCGACCGCCTGGGCGGTCGTATCCCAATGGATACAGAGGATCGGCAGCGTACCAGACGACGCGCGCAGTGCACTGTCCACACAACGTTGTACGCGCTGGTACACTTTCTCTAACATATTGTGAAGTGACTCTCGTGCACTGTCGGGCCCGCGCGTGAGCACGTGGCGCAGAAACGCTGGGTCCACGCTACTATCAGTGTGGAGTGCTTGCAGCACCAGCAGCTCGCTAGTCGTCAGCTTCTCATTTCCTCCAAGCGACTGCTTCTTCTTGACTCGACTGGGTTCTTTAGTAATAGATGGTTTGAATGCGACAGTCGTAGTACCACCAGAGTCACTCGCCGAACCAGTGCCGCCCCGCACGACTAAATCAATAGGCATAAGCCGCACGGCCGAGTGACGGCGCTTCTCGACTTCGACCGCAAACCACTCGGGGCGACAATGCACATCGGTTGCTTGCATGAGCTTGAGAAACGGCTCGCACTTGAGCAAGTGGCTCTTGGCCTGTTCCCATTTCTTGTGGTAATTGACCGTCGCCGAACAGTGGCGGCACGGCGCCGCGCGCGCCTTGTACGGCTCATCTATGGTCGTAAACGACACCCAGAACTCGGCTGGTCGGCGGCCACGTCTCCGGACGATTGTGCGCGCCGAGAGGCGCTGCTCGGGCGTGGTAGTGGCCGCCAACATACTCGCGTCGGTCTCGGTCATCTCTAGGTGTCGTCTCAGAGCTTTTCGCCGAAATGAAACCTGTTTCGAGAGGTAGGTTTGGTTTTGGCCATTCCATGATGATTGGTGAGGTTTAAATAGATACACCTCAGTAGTATTTTAGGTTTGATGAACGAGATCTATAAACCTAATAAGCAAAGGTTTTGATGACCATGTTGCCGAGATGTTGCCATAACGTAAACTGCCAGTTTTTGGCACACGACCAGTTGTGAAGCAAGTGAAAAACGTGCCAACAACTGGTCGTTGGTAATTCTTGTCTCGCCTAGCTCATCGTGAGATTCAATCGTTTTCCACTAACAAATGGATCAGAATTGCCAACTTTTGGAGGAAAAAGAGCGCTTCAAGTGGGATGTTCTAAAATTCGAAGAACCGTACTTAATCAAATCTTATGGTCGTTTATCTTAGGGGTCCAAATATGTGCCAAAAACTGG